>JAYJMH010087748.1:0-31868 GCA_036873815.1 Phacellophora camtschatica | reverse complement strand
TGTTGTGTAATCTCGGAATAACTAACATTCAAATTATTGTTAATGGTTTTATAAGACTTTTTCTATTTCAAAACCTTGTAAAAGTCGGACTGTTGGATTGCGGGTAAAACCCTGATACACTTTCAAAAAACAATATTTTGTGACCCCGTGTGTGAAATTTCACTGAAATTGATTGGCCCGTTAAGTACGAGGAGCTTTTTCAATGCTAGCTGGTGTCCCTAAATCCTGTTCTGAGAAATCGAGCTTTTACCAGAATGGTAAAGAATTGGTGCGAAAACCGATTAAGTATCTTTGTGCAAACAGAAAGCCAAAAGACATGCAATTAAAGATAATCTTTGTCATCGTTGAAGAGTTGTTAAAACAAACCCTCAAGTCATGTTGGGTTCACAAAAACCATGTTTTCAAAATGGGAAGATCAAAATTAGATGTCATGCTGAAGCAAATGGATAAAATTCGGTAAGCCTTGGATATAATAAAAATATTAATCAATAATGAAACTTTTATTAAATCGAATATTCGGTTAAAAAAGCTATAGAACACGTTTACGGTAAATATAATTGGATATAATAAAAATATTAATCAATAATGAAACTTTTATTAAATCGAATATTCGGTTAAAAAAGCTATGAAACACGTTTACGGTAAATATAATTCATCTTTCTGACTTATAGATATGATGGCAATGAATTCCAAACGAATTTAAAATCAAGCGTGGAGTAAAAGAAAAAGAGAGGGAAAAAACCTAGGCGAAATCGATATTTCCACTATTGCTGGTGGGCACATGCATTACTAATGAGACGATAAATTTGGTAACCTTTTTTGTGTTATTGCTACAAAACTTTCAGCATTTGCGTGTAATATTTACAGCGGGATACCTGAACTCAACGAAGTTACTCAATAAGTTTCGTTATTTTTGATTGATTGATTGATTGATTGATAAGAGGTTTTGTAATGTCGCTATTAGAAAAAGAAAATTGGAACTGAAGAACAGAGCTATGCATTCCCGAAATGTGTGCTGGCTTTTATAAGAGAAATCGTACCTGGCGACATAAAAAGAGAGATCAGAGAGGTAAGAGAATGTTTTCATTTCAATCCATTATAAAAACATCTTGCTCCAACTGATGTTAAAAATTCATCATTCTTTTAATCTTTTGGTTTTCTTCTTTTTGGAAACTTCCTTGAGACTTGTATTGGATTCCTTCTTCGTGTACAAAGGCGTCATTTTTTTCACCTTATTTTTCAAAGCCTTTCTTCTTTTTTTGGTATTTTTTTTGGTATTTTTATATTTCGAGGCTGTATCGCGTGTTTCGTCGATTTTCTCCCATGTTGTTAGCATTTTCTCATTCATTTCTAACATTGGTAGTAACAATTCCATTACAAATTGAATCCTTTCGTTGAATATTACCACACCCATGTTTGCAGCTAGCTTTGTCTCCTTTTGAGATGTGGACTGCTCTTTGGGGGCAAGGCTCCAAATTGTGTGATGCAGTGATTCGTTGACGTTCTGAGTCAGGCAGTCTTCGTATCCAGAGAGGAAAGAACGATCACTGAGCTTGTCTATGATTGGCTGTACAACTTCTACAGCTGCTGGCGGCAAAATATCCCTCTGATAACTACACCAGGAATCAGAACCTTGAGGACAGTCTTCGTGATGTTTTTCTGGTCGTTCGCTTGAATAATGTTTCAAAATTGCTCTTGTTGCTTTTGACATTGCGTCGGCACTACCTTTACTCTTCTTTGTCGCTAACCCATGAAAATTTCAGATTGTGTCGATCCGTTGCAGCGTCAGCCGACCAATCCCTCCGATTCCTTTTCCATCAGATGATTTTCTGCCTTCAGAGAAAAAAGAAAAACACTCTTTTTAATCCATTACAAAAAATGGCAATTTCAAATTTCCAACAAACATAATATAATAGCGAATCTTGTTTTAAACCTTTTTATAATAGTAAACGAAATACTTTCAATTATATATATTACAAAAGCTTAGTATATTTTAATCCAATGTATTTGTGAAACTTTTGCAAATTTTTTCAACCTCCTATAAGGTTCTAAAACATTTTCACAAGATGGTTAAGGCCCCTGATACCCCCACATAGTCGGCGCCATGATTTCAGCCAGAGTTGTTCTCATTTGTGGACCGATCTGATTTTTGGACCGATCGTAACATGCTTCTTCGCAAACTCCGCTGTAAGACTTGCTGTTTCCGTCTCCGACAAATGGAATATAGCGTAGCTGTTTTCCAAATTCAGATCTTCTATAGATCTCAATGGTTCTAGATGCTTCCATTGACTAAAAAGCAAATTTTCACAAGATGGAAACGCTTTATGAAAAGTTAGTTTCAAAGTTAAGATACTGTCTGGTTTCAAAGTTAAGGTACTATCTTTTTTGTAAAAATTGAATGTTTGTAAATGACAAATAACTCGCATTAGAAACTTTTAAAATGCAAATACTCTGATGGAGTGTTTCAAAGCACATAAATACAATTTTAAAGATATCCAGCATATAATTGATTGGTAGACAGCAAAAAAATTAATAAAATTCTTGAAATGAGATTTTATAGTAATAACCTGTGCGCTACCATCATGATTAAGCTCATATTCGTCATCATGCTGAAGGAACCATTCCAGATAATCCATCTGCGAAATCTCCTTTTTCTCTCGCTTGGCTGCCATTTTTTTTGCACGTGATTTCTACATCAATGATTTTGCCAGTGTCAAAAAAGTGCCGCAGCAGTTATGCCACTCCGTGAAGTCCATCCTCTGGTTCCCAGGATCTTTCAAAGCTTGTCGGCACAAAGAGTGGTATGGTATTCTCACCATCAATTCCTACAGTTTCTCTCTTAAATTCAAATAACTCCTCAAGTGATTTTTGAAAGGATATTTTTAATCGTCAATGTCTCCGGTTTACAGGTGGAGATAAACCAAGAACATTGCAAAATGTTCTAGCTGCTGAATGGCCTCTACCTATAAGCTTAAAAGTTAAAACAGCTTGTCTATTGGCAGCATAAAATCGGCCATTGTTTTGGCTTATCGGAAATGACTTTACAGTTTTATGTGATGAGCATTGATCATTTGTACAGGTAATAATCCATCTGGCCCCTAGTCCTTGTCTTACTATTTCGTTATTCAAAATCCTCAACTCGCTGTGGCATTATTTGCAAACCGATGTCGCATTCAATTGGGCTTGGAGCATACTAAGGTTTATTAAATACAAATTTTCTAGTGGCTGCGCAAAACCTTACTTTTCCTGCTCAATGTCAGATCCTAAGTCTTGAGAACTCGTCTCTTAAACATCTGTTTCAAAACGTTCTTCATGGCAGTACCAAGACCCTTTATCTGATGCAGCAAGACTTTCTTTTTTCCACCTTGAAATTTTTTCTTAATTTTTTGTTTGCTTTTCGGCTTCCAATTAGGTTTATGGCAAGGACCCATCACGAAATATTTTTTCAACAACTGAGCTATGGTGAAGAGATCCACTGCATACTTTATGAGTTTAGGGACGATAATTTGAAGGATAGTGTTGCAAAATTAAACACTGTAGACTAAAAATATATTTTAGGAAAATGATTAGCGTTTAAACCACAAAAGTGTGTGCATTAACTCTGTGGTCAAGTGGGTTGGATTTGATCTGAGTATTAAGTACTATTCCTGCCAATTTTCAAAAACAAGGTATTTTTATTGAAAGCTTGAAATTTCATGAAAAACAATGTTAATTGTGGAATTAAATTATTGAGATATGATATCCAATGACTAAACTATCAAAATATGATAAAAACAAAAAATCCATTCTTTTTGGTCTGAAGGGGTACAGTAACCTTAAACCAAACTAGGGAAGTTTTTTTTTTCAAAGGAAAACACTTTTTCTTGAACTCGCGGCCGCCAATTTGTCCATATTTTTTATTTCTAACTATAATTTTATAATTAAAATATTTAATTAGTGTAATCAAAGATAGAGTTTTCAGTGCTGCAAGTCTCAAATGATACTCTGTACCTGTCCGGACCCCGTGTATAATAGGATTAATTTTGAAAAAATTAACAAAAGCCCTTATTAAGCAAAAGCCCTTATTAAGTAATTGTCCTTACTTAATCCATTAGAGTCCGTTGAAAAACTTTAAGTTAGGGATAACTTTGGGAAATTTTTAGGCCTTGTGAAGCCGCTGGAAATAACAGGCAGTGTTACACAGAGAAAGAAACCTAACGGGGGGAATTGAAATTCGAATTTTTGAGATGAGATAGCGGGTAATTGCATCCATACTAAATTGCCTAATATGCTTCTCAAATTGTTAAGTTAGGTTTTTTGCTCATTCCATCTGTGCCAAATTAGATATGCGCCCGCGAAAGCATTAAAACTTAACGATGTCATCATCTACTCATCACTTAACAGTAACGACATTTTTACTTTCAATTAACTTTCCTACCAGAAACTCCTACAGATGAAATACTAATCCGCCATCAAATATTTCTATACTAATAATTGTTGTCATTTCTGAACAGGAAAACGGACTCTTGTTGGCGAAAATTTTAATTTACTAAAACTAAAGTTTCGATAGCCTCGCTTTGATGACGAGACATTTGACATTCTAGATTTTTAGCTGGCATATACTTTCCTTTCATCATTAACTCGGCTTAAATTGTATTTAACCCGCATAAAAATCGTATCCCCTCAATATTGTTTTTGACAAAAATCTTATCCCCCTGAATATCATTTTTGACAAAAATCTTATCCCCCTGAATATTACATTGGACGCAGAAAAACGCTGTGTATTAGCGTTGCGTGTTACAATTAGCATTGAAAAATTAATTGTTCCTGGCCACCCAAGTACCCCCTGAGAGTGTTGATTGACAACAAAATGATGGCAGTAGAAACCGCAGTGATACCCTCAAAACAGTCCAAATTTTCATATTAAATATGCCAATTTATCAAATATATCCCATTGGATCTTTTTCCATCGGTGTTCATCAGCTTTCATCGGTGTTTCATTGGGTATCATCGGTGTTCGTCGGTGTTCATTGGTGTTTCTATTGGTGTGGTATTTTAGACTGGACCGAATTAGACTGGCTACACATTCTCTGTATTGCTCCCCGTACTGATATGTCGCTATATACAGAGACTGGTTTCTGAACAGTTGCTGAAACCGGAAATTTTCTTTAGCCTCGTTTTCAAAAATTCTTCAAAATCGGATCATCGGAATATTACAGAACACAGACCAGAATAAAATTTGGCCTTGGCTCGAATATTGTAATTTATAGTTGACATTTTTTAAACTTTAGATGCCATTGATCGATATTCAAGACTATCAAAAAGAGTTAATTTACTAAATATCTGATTTCGTCTTTAGTAATGTTTGTTTGCTCAAAAGAACCCCACTACCCACCATTAGTAACAAACAGTTACGTTCATACTTAAACTGATAATTATTTTGAAGAAACACTGCGCACTGGTCTGATTATTGACGATGATGGTGTTTCAATCCATAAACGTACTTCAAAATGTGACACTTCAGGTTGTGGTTTGCACAACCGCAACGTCTCCAGCCTCTTGTTTAGGTCCCTTGTGTTTGCATATTTTCAAATGTAAACCAAATCTATTGAAATTGAATACTGAAGTGAAGACAATACAGTTCTGCTGTTCGTTTCGAATCTTGCAGCTGGCTATCAACAACAACAAAAGCGAAAAAAAGAGACTGTGTAGCCAGTCTATAAAGGAATGCAAAATCCAGTCTATATTCTGCCTTCGTAAGAACTCAGGGAGCAAATTGTTATTCGCTGATAACGGTGGTGAACTTCATTTTTGTATTTGCCACCTAATTTCCCCTTAAAAGTGGGGTTTTGTAACACCCAATTTGACTAATAAACGTCTCAAAAAAACGCGGTTAGACCGCTAGCTAGGGATCTCTGTGACGTAATGTAGTTTTGTCAAGATTTCCTTATCATACAAACTTTTTCAAAAACCACGCCCTTTTAATAACCACGCCCTTTTGTCGAAAAATTTTGAAGTTGTACCCCCCAAAAGTATTTTTTAGTTTCACCCCTGAGGCGTCCGCATAGGAGGGGTACTGGGGGCGTTGTACCCCCAATACTTTATCTGTCAGCACAAATGATATTTTTGTCGGCAAATTAAGATATATCCCAAACAAAGAAGGCAATTTTCTGTCGGAGATTATTTGTATAAATGTCGTCAATGGACCACTGATTTTTCAAACATATTAGCAAAAAATCCATAATTATTTTCTGGAAAAGATCACGACTTGCAAATTGCCGACAGTCATTCTTGTAAGAAATATGACATGACAGCCCATATAGCATTCTACATTTCAAATTTATTTCTAGGGAAATCCCTGTTTTTGTCATTTCCATCCTGTGTTAGAAATAGCTACGCCAGCCTCTAGCAATCTAAAGTTTAAAAATTTCGCAAACAACTCCCCGTCATTAGTTTATTAATGTAATGTAGAAGCCAAACAGTCAATCTAATAGTCTAAAATTATAATTTTGCTAAAAAAAATTCAACCTTTTTTGTCATAAGAATCTAAAAAGAGGCTCGATAGCCATTCCAGCAATCTTAAATTTTAAGCTTTTGCTAAACCTTAATGTCAGATGTTTGACCTACCTTGAAATGAAGGTCAATCATTGATATGAAACATATATTGGAGTCGTTCTAAGCCAATCTGAAGGGCGTGGTTCGGGGAGTGCCCCCGGGCCCCCAAACGTACATGATAAGCTGCAAAAATACTACATGTCCGACTGGCATTGCATAGGGCAGGTTGAAGATTTGGTCACGTGGAAGTGCGATTTGTTTTTAGTAACCACGCCCTTTCTGTCGGCAAATTTTGAAATTGTACCCCCCAAAAATATTTTTTAGTTTCGCCCCTGGACAGGGGGCATGTAACCCCCGGGCTTTAGGCTTTACAAAAACAATTTTAAAGTCTTCAATTTAAACCTGAAAAAGCCTATTAGATCTGAGAAAAAAATCAATCAATCTGTGGGCCATAATAAGAAAGGAAAAAATCATAATAAAACCCTTTTTATTACATACATTGACAGTAATTAAGTCCTAACAATAACATAGACATGCGCAAAAATTGATATTGTTAATGCGGATGATAGCGGACACACCCATCCAACAGAACAATTTAACCCATTGAAAATAGGTTAATGTTGGTCACGTAGCATTACATGAAGGTATATTGTGGCCAAGAAAAAAATCCAGAAAATGTTATCACAAAATCTAGTAAAGAAATCCAAAAAATATTGCGGTTACTCAATAACTGACAGTGTAAAAGCTTTTGTACGAGGTAAAACAAAAGGAATAGATGGATAAAAACCACACCCAAGAAACAAGCTAAGTTAATTGAAGAAAGTTTATAGTGTGCTATCATTGTAAGACTCTGTCTAACAGAGAATATTAATTCGCATGTCAACTTTCATCCTTGTGTACAAATGTTAAGCGAACAATAGGTTACAATGTATCTTTTAAAACAAACGTATTTCTATCGCGCGCCGAACTGAACAAAATACTTCATGTAGATATACATACTTCATCCTAAAAGAAATCCAATCCTTTCGCAAAATACAAACTTACTCCGGAAAAAGTTTACCTATCGCACCTATTTCCTCACAAATATTTTATAATATGATGTAAGATACACATAGACTACATCCGAAAATTAGATACTTCTTAAAAATACAGACTTGTGAAAAAATATACTTATAAAAGTAATACATACTTCTAGAAAAAATATATTTCTTATAATAAAACATACTTCTGAAAAGAACATATTTCGTAAAGAAATACGCACTTCTTAGCTGAATTTATGCACACACACAAGCCAGTGGTTGAGGGTTGTGGTACCAAAACATTCATACCAACATGAAGTGCCTTACACTATGTATCGTAGTTTGGGGTGGCCAAAGAGAGTTATATAGAGACTGTCGAGAGAGTCTCTTTGTGTATGTATGGTAGTCTGGGTGGCCAAAAACTGTGGAGGCAGTTGAGAGAGTAATATCCGCATGATGCACAGAGGTACACAAGGTGTAATTATGTGGAGACGGTGGATACAGTGTCTGTCTCGGCGTCTGTATCGCAGAATGCGTGGCTAAAAACTGTTCAGAAATTGGAGAGAGGTATATCCATTTGTTGCACAGAGATGCACATGGCGAAATTGTGTGGATATGGTGGAGAGTGTCTTGAAGACTTTTGAGGAAAATGTGTTGCTCATACACACGAGCAAGAAATTAGCCTGGTCTAGTAAAATTTGTTGAACTTAAAAGTTTTTGTTATAAAAAGTATAATATATGTAAAGAAAAATCATTGTGACAAACAAGACAGTGAATGCTTGGACAGAGACTTATATATTTCTCTTTTTTTTATTGAGGCTGCGTTCACAAGGATACGACACTACGTATTAAAAACATAATTATTTTCCCATGACAAAATATTGTTTGTGAAAGACTGATTTCCATAATGCTGGCTGTTTACAATACATATTTTATCACTTACACTTTAGAAATGGAATGTATGCTGATATTGCCTTGTGATGCATCAGAAGTAATTTAGATTTTTTATTGTTTATTTTTTATTTTACAATCTAATTGTTTATTTTTACATTCCAAAACAAATTTGGCATCCCAGCAAATTCTAAAAAATATTTTCCATGCCCCAGCAAAATAACTTTCAAAAATTTCATTCCCCCAGCTGTTTACCCTCCACCTCGGTCTCCCCAGTACTTAATGCACGCTCCCTTATAAGAACATCGAGGCTGGCTCGAATTGTTAAAAAGGAAGAAAAAAATAAGAATATCCCCAGCCTCCACAGAAAATTGAATTCCGTTTTATGGAATTATTTTCGTGAGAGAATTTTCCATACGAACATCAGTGATACTAAACACGACTGCTCGCTACGTATCGTTGGAGCAAAGCAGAAAAACAAGTCACACAGGGATGTCGGAAAGGGGTGAGGAGGGCAGCTGCCCTGTACCCTCAAGAGAATTGCCACGTCGTGAATTAGGATAAAATTACACACGAAACAGGGGCGGACCCAGCGGAATATGGCAACCGGTTTTATATTGAAAAATAGGGGCCCTTGAAATTTTTTAGCGACCACACTTTTTTTAAACCGCTGAAACCGGTCTGGATCCGCCCCTGAGAAACATTTGTGCAAAACAAGAGTAATTGCCGCGAAGCGGCTAGACTTACCTTCTTTCTTAATCCGAGAAAAGGAACTGAAGGAACTTAAGATAAACAAACGAGAAAAGAACCTATAGGAACTGGATTAAAAAGACATTTTCAGTTCTCAACTTGTATTTAGTAGAAATAGACTTGGGGCAAGTCTATGAAGCGGCTTATTATTTCCAGCCAATCTCACAATTTCATGCTACAGAGCGTTACGTCATATGCAGTTTTTAGACCACGGACTTCGCAATATTGATTTGGCACGAGGGAACAATAACAACAAATAACCCATTTTGTGTCGCAATATTAATGTTTGTCAAGAAATATGATAGAATTACGTCACTATCCAGTTGCTGGAAGTTTTTGAACAGTGATTTGACAATGGCGATTTCATTTGCATCGGGAAATACTTTGTTCCTTTGACAAACAAAATTTTACCTGTTGCCAACAAGAGTTTATTAAACAAGTATCCTCATTTTAAATGTGCGTTCCTGTTCTGGAAAATCCCAAACTTTTGCATTTTAGGCCAGAGGGGGAGGAGCGGTAGTGCTTCTACTCTCGATAACAGGATCTTCTACTCTTGAAAACAAGATTTATCCTCGTTGAATAACTTTAAAAAAATAATCGCTGATTTTGTGGTAATTTATTATGAAATTGTTCAATATTCTGATTATTTTCAAATTTTTAATTAAAGATCTACAACAGTTGATGATTATAAATCTGAGAAAAGTCAATTAACAAATTAAAAAACATATAACGGTAAATTCTCAAATAAAATTACAAATAGCAAAATATAAAGATAATATTTCACTGATAAAAATATTAGAATAAGACAATATTTCGAGCGTAAAATTCTTACTAATTTAAAAGCATTGCGCCTCGGTAACAATTATGTATGTATGGAACTGAGCAGATGTACTAAATACAATTTTTACGAAAATAGAATGCCAAGATTGAAATGGATTATGATTCCGTTTTCACACGAAGACATTGCTTCGACGGGCTTCTTTCATTTTAAAAACACTTAAACTCACGGATCTATCAAGCGTAGCGGCAAGTTTCTATCACCCGGAATTTCGGCAAATATAGTATTTTTAAACTTTCGGGATGATTGATGGGGTCTTGAACAAGTTTGAAACTGAGAAATCCGTCCATGAAACCAATGTGGTCATTTTCCTTCAACTTTGAAACTAACTTTAGCCTCGATGATGTCATTAAACATTGAGTGATGCATCACCTGACAAGTCATTTACCGAGAATTTTAGATGCATCACGAAAACATTTCCTTTGAAATCAAAGTCAAACACAAAAAGATAAATTTTGCACATGCCAATTATCGAAAACAATCGGGGGTTTCCGTAGCAAATTTGAAACTTTAAAAACTCTAAAAACAGCAAAACTTGCATTACCGCAACAAGGAAGAACAGACTGGTCTTGTGAAAGAAGAAAAAATTGTTCTTACACGTTCGCATGATAAAAATTTAGTCTTTTACTGACACGTGCTGAGTGTTAAAGCAAAAAAAGGTTTATGGTTGCTTCTACCGGTAAGAGGATAAAAATTTATATTTAGTTTCTTCCTATTTAATTAGATGGCCATAGGCCAAAGCTGAAAGAATCTAGTCAATGTACGCCTTGAAATATTAGAAGAAAAAAAAGGAATCTTAGCAGGCAAACTCGATAAAAAGGGGAGGACGGGGGAGGATGGGAGGGGTCGTAGGGGTTACCGAATCATTTACAACAACATTAAAGCCTGAACTTCTTTATCCGAGCGAGCCGGCTAATTATTTGTTTTGTTTTTTTAACTTTAAATTGCAATGCCTGTTATTTGTAATGCTTTCAGTTGACAAATGAGTGGCAGGAAGTTTGTCTTTCGTCATCAATTTTCTTTCAAATTTGACATTGAATGTGAGAGGGCGGCAAACTCGATAAAAAGGGGAGGACGACGGGAAGGACAGGGAGGGGTCGGTTGTAGGGATTACTGAATCGTTTACAGCAACATTAAAGCATAAACCCCTTCGTCTGAGCGAGCCGGCAAATTTTTGCTCATGTATGTGAACAAAAACTGTATTGTTATTATCGCCCAGCAAACGGAATCAGACGGAATCTCAGCAGCAAATGATATGTTCCAGGGGTTGTGCTAATGTTCCATATATGCTCCAGATCTATGTTCCAGGGGTTGTGCTAATGTTCCATAGATGTTCCAGATCTATGTTACAGGTATTGTGCTAATGTTCCATAGATGTTCCAGATCTATGTTCCAGGGGTTGTGCTAATGTTCCATAGATGTTCCAGATCTATATTACAGGTGTTGTGATAAAGCCAGATGAAACTTCCTTGGAAAAATGTGTACAGTGCAATTGCTCAATGCCTATTTCATAAATATTACTTAATATGGCGAGAGTAAGACCACACATTGCTTTATTTCATTCACGGAAGAATCTTGCGGCAATTGAGCAAGCAATATTTTCAATGAAATGCACAGGTGTATATTCACAAATTCAAAGCCCAAAAGTCTAAAATGCAAAGTTTCATAGCATATGCCCACGTGAAGCTGTTGCAGCGAAACTAAACACAGCAGTTTTTAAACATGAAAACATATCGTTGTTGTTTTTCAGCACACGCGAGTGGGTGGAAGAATGATAAAAAAGACAATATAAAAAAAATACCATGAGAAAGCTTTATTTGCAAGAGCACCTATAGTTCATTGACAACTGGTGATCATATTGGTTCTTGTTTTTATGATCAATTATGTTGCGTGGCGTATCTTCCACGCTTAGCTATTGTACCGCGAAGTTGTATACCGCGAAGGTGTGGCGGTATTTTTGTGAGAAAAATCTTGCCAAAAATATTTTTAGAAACTTAAAAAGTGAGTTGTTTAATTCCATAGGAATTCCATTAACCTTTTAAAAAATAACAGTAAAAATTGTTTCTAGCAAAAACATGCTTTAGGAATACAAGTCTTCTAAACATTGCAAAAGAAATGAAACATGAGAAACTTTAATGTTTCAAATGCAACTAAAACTGATTGCTGTTTTGTGTACAATATGCTTGGTTCAATAAAATAATCCAGTTTTTATATAAATATTTAAAAACTTAGTAGTTCTAGAAGCTATACACCACTATTTTTATAAGAACGCACTTCTAAAGAACATCGAGGCTCAAATTGTCAAAAAAAATAAGAACAAATTAAGTACATGTTCAGCCTCAGTCAAAGATTTCCAGAAATTATGGAATTATTTACCTGCGAGACAAACGCATCAGACATGGTATTGCTTTCAGATAAATGATTCCAGTTTACAGTATTGTTGAAGGAAAGCAGATTCGCTAGTCTCGTCGTCTATTAGGATAAAATTACAGAATAAACATTTTGTGTAATTTTATCCTAATAGACGACGTGAGGTGTGTTTCTGCTTCTTTCTGCTTTCCTTTAACAAATCTAACATCGATCCTCGGCAAAAATTATCTGGTTCTTATGCAAAAAGAGTGTATTATGCTTCGAAACTATATGGTTTTTCTTCAGAACAAGTAATACAATACATCAGCCAGTAAATCTCTGGAAAACGTTGGTGTAACAACTAAATTTAAATGGGCATATTGCCTCCGACAGGACTTGATCACGCCCTAAAATTGTATGTATTTTCAACATTAAATGACATCTATTTCACAAAAAGCAGAATTTTAAATATGAATAAAATTTTATGAATGAAGATTTTTTAATCAGAGGACAGGATTGAAATGAATGATAACAATCTTTGAAAAATTTTCGAATAGAAATGGCAATTTGTCATGATGTTGCAATCCCTTAGATAAGGGCCTCTCAGGTTAATGAAAAACAATAGACGAAAGTTAAATGACCTTGTTGAATAGACGGAAATGTCCATTATTACGTCTCGAATGCTTTTCAAATCAAAGAATTTTTTTACGAGTGCAGTTTTGCCTTGTTCCAAACGTTCGTATGACAGTCATGGCAACATTATATTTCCGTCGCAGAAACTACCGCAAGGAAGGCTGAAATTATTGCTTGCCAAAAAATAAGAAAATTAAATTTTTCTTTGTATTTTCCCTCCGATAAGGCAGACTTGCAATACAAAAGATCATAGATATAAATTAGTCATTATTACTGCTCGAAAGGTGTCAATCCTAAAAGCACTGCGATCATAACGAAATGTAGAAATGCTTGCAATTTTCACTGTAACATGTCACTGCACAAGCCCACGCTTTACCTGACAAAAAGCAAAGCAGAGTAGAAATTTGTACCTATTTCATAGAATTTCGTCTTGCTATTGTTATGTAAAGAAAAGATCTGTAATGTATGCAATTAATATAAGTATAAATGAAAAGTGCATTTCTTCTCTCAACGCTCTGCATCTCAAGTAGAAACTTTAAAATATAAACATTTATCTGCTTGCCAATACTATGGCAGCTAGCATCTCCCAACTAAAAAAAAAATGACTCTTCAGTTGTGTCAGGAACACGTCGTTGTCTTTTTATTATTTTATGAACCAAAAAGTAATTTCGCTGTTGTTGCTGAGGAAACATCACAGTTGTTGTGCTCGCGTGTTTGCATCTGACTGATTGTGTCATGAACACTGATTTTGAATGCCTGTGGTCTTTGAACTCTAATCCCAAATCAGTGGTGTACAGGGCAAGAGCACACCGCAGATTTTGATTTTTGATTTAGAGTGTAAAGTTTCTGCAATTCTAGTAGAATGGTATAATTACCATCAAACATATGAATTTCAATAATGTGTGCAGATAAATTTCATTGATTAGGTTCATAAATGAGATTTCTAAAAAGGATTGAAAAAGACTCCTTTGTTACAAGAATCACTCGGTAAACATTTATATTTGACCAATTTCTAAATGTCACTGGTCACAACAGCCACCTCCCTATAAACGTCAAAACGACCTTTATATATTAAAAATCGATTTTTGACTTTTCCCTTAAAAAATGACTAGAGGGAAGACTAATAAACAACTAACGAATATAAATTAGTCTAGTGTGTGTTTTAAATAATATAAATTAGATTCTTTTTACAACAGTGCAACCAAATAAGGTAAGAAATTCTCTTCGGCCATTTTCAGGATCTTTACGTACGTTCCTGACGTGTATGTTGTCACTCAGTATCAACACGCAAGCCAAGGCAACGCTTACATCATGAGTCACATAAGAGTTTTATTGCAGCCGCTTTTCCAAAGAATAGATATTCGATTTTGAAGCTTTCTATACAACACTTTTACAATGATTTAAAAATACAAAGTTCTAAGAATAATACACACGGCAAGCCAATCTTTTGGAATGTTTATGACACATGATATCGAACCATGCATTTTGATATTCAAGCAGAAGCAAAATGGAAAGCTAACTTATCAAAATCTTTCGGATTTTTACTAATATTCGCTCGCTTTACATTAGCTATTCCAAAATTGTATTTGTTTCATTCTGCCTGTCCTTGATATCATTCTAAATTTGAACCATTGACTATTCTAAATATTTTCCCTTCGAAAAAGTTCAGACAATAAAATAGATCAAACTGTTTTGATTTATGGCTTTGTTGTTATGTCAGGTATATGGTATGGTATGACCTAGACTCTAGACTCATTACAAAAATCATTAATTCGCTCCTCCGCTTGATATTGTTCCTCCGCTACACTAACGACTCATGGACTTACACATATAAAAGCGGCAAATTTTGATGGTCTCGTCCTGAATCTGATTACCATCAACAAAAGGCAGACCAAGCAAAGTCAGAAACACTTGCACAACTGACTAAATCAAAAACAACAACAACAACAACAACAAAGATTGAAAGTACAAGGATCTATGACCATGTCTACTTACATCGTTTCCATGTGTGATTTGTCTGTTACCATTGAAAATAATTTCAAAAGAATGTATAGTTATAAGTATTATTTCACTGCCAATTAGGAGTAGCAAGAGAATTAAAGTAAAGACTATAAGCAACAATAATTTAAAACTTAAATTCGTAAATACAATAAATTGTAGGTGTCGTGTGGCAATAGTATAAGGAAATAGTATAAAGTATAAAGTATAAAGAATGAATCAGCTGATTACTGGTGGGTTTTCGTTGCTAAAAGTTTCAGGAAATTGTGCTTTTTCAAAAATTTTGTAATTTTGCGCTATTTTTAAGAATTTCCGCCAAGCTCTAAATGAATTTCCTGTCAAGAAACACACGTTGGCAAATCCACAACGGCATAACCACAAATGCCTAGTCACAGTCAGGTCCTACAATCAGTTTTGCATGTCTACGTTGAATAAACTCAGTTGTTTATAAGTAGGAAAGATGATGGTGGATCCAAGGCACGCATAACATGTAGTATTTTGACGTAAAACCAATAATTGGCTAGAAAGCGTTTGTTTGTCGCTACAGAGACAGATATCAATTCCTCGTAGCTTCATAATTTTGTTTCATCGTTGCAGATATTTTTGAAGGAAATCTTTCAGTTTTGGGACAATTTAATTTTTCAAGCTATTCATCATCATAAATGCTAAAATGCACTACCTATTTTACAAGGTATGGCAGCAAAATTATTAGACAACTAACCTTTGGAACAAAGAAAAGCTATTAAACGACTGACCTTTGGAACAAAGAAAGAGCCAAATTTAATTTGAGACGTACCCACCCGCACCACAGAGAGATTAACGATAGATTCACAATTTTTTTTACAATAATTTTACAAGATTTTAGATTGCTGCTAAATTTTTAAAGTACCAAGTCATTGCCAAACCCGAGGAAACTTGACCCTCTTTGTACAGGGGTATATCCCGAGTTTCTGGTAGCCCAACCACCCTTATGATGGCTTTGAACCCTATTTCATGCATATAATTTTTAAACCAGCCCTGTTTTATGAAAAGTTTGTTAATTATTCAATGCTTTATTTTTAGTGAAATAGAGTTAATACGGCAGTAGTGAAATAAAAATTTGACTCACACCTAGAATGAAAATGAATGGAGATTGACGGTGATGTATTTATGTATCTCTCCTATGTGCTCTAATAGTAAAAATAATATTTTTCATAATCATTTTAAGAATTTTTAAATTCAAGACCCTTATTTAAGGGATTTTTAAACAAAATCATACCCTATTTTGAGATCCAAAAGATTCAGTACTGTGTTATGAACTTTTTTCGGTGAATGTTGCTTACTATACAAATTGCTTACCACAAATAAACACTAGTGATACTAGAAACGAATGTTCTCTATGTATTGTTAAAATAAAGCTAAAAACGGGTGACGTCGTCAGTTAGGAAAAAATTGCAGAGGAAACATCTGTGCAAAAATGAGAACAATTTAAGAACAGTTCGAGCCTAAAATGCTTAGAAATTTAAGAACATCGAGCCTAAGTGAAAATTATCTTGTTCCTATAAAAAAGAGGGTACCTATCAGTATGTTAGTAAATACCCCCTCCCCCTGGGTGACAAATTCATAATTTAAGCGACAGAAAATAACAAACAATCAAAGATTGGTCTGCAAAGCTATCCTGTGATACATACGAAACAAATAAATATTCAAGTTGATATTTTTGCAATTTCAAAGTTCGACCTTGGGGCAGTGACGTGGCCAAGGGGAGGCGGGCTCCTCAAATGGTCATCAAAGATTGCCCTCGTTATTTTTCCAAATCTGTTGAGAAAATCTGTGGTGGGGGAGTAAGGAAATGGCTCTCTTTGATTCGATTTGCTAGCTATGCCCCCCCCCCCCCCGACCAAAATGTTTTTATGGAGCACCCAATTTTGTTCGGAATTTTTTGACTCGCAAATAGCTGTGGTAGCACGGGTTTTCAATTTCAAATTTGCTATCATAGTTTCCTGGTTTTACAAACCGAAGAAAAATAACTGGAATCACGTAAATACATCTGTCAGTAAGATCAAGCTTTAGAAATTACTTGAAATCTCTGCTTTTTACGAAAACCGCTAAACTGACCCGATTAAACTCAAGTTAATTTGCGGCGCTTTGGTATACTTCCTCGACAGAGCCGTTTGCCTTCCTGGGGCTGCGTTTTTCTTTCCACTATGTCAAGGAAGTTCCAACCAAAAGACATGCTCTCGGATCTCCTTGAATCGGAAGGGTATGGTGCGAGAGATATTTTAAGAACATTCAAAAGAAAGCAGATGTTAAAAGGTTTCATACAATAAAAGAAAGCGAATCAAGGCAAGAACAACATTATCGAAAGGGGAATAACTTGAGGTCTCTGGTCAGAAGTTGAAGATAAACGTTTCTTGAAGAAAGAAACACGGCCTTGTTTAGATACGATGTTCTTCAAAGATGTTAATAAAATAATTATTAAATCACAAACAAGTAGCACGCATTTTAGAAGATAATCGACAGAAAAATTGAGGTAAGACAGTTTTTTAATAAGGGTGCTTCATTTCAAAGGCGCTACTTACTTCACATCTTTAGATGGCCGTTATTGTGCAGGTCAACAATGAAATTTAACTGCTATGGTTGTTATAAAGTACGATGTCAATAATTTAATTAAATCCAAAAAGTAGTGAATTAATACCGAAAACATTTAGTTTCACGCACACATTGAGGGTAATACGGCGGCCCAGTTGCTAAGATATTCTATATTTTATACGTTAGTTGTGTTGGGCTAGTCCCAAACTTAATCTTTCTTTCATATATTCCAGACAAACATCAGCTTGGCTTTTCTAATTACAACATTTTGAAAACAATAGTTTGTTTTCATAAGTTTCTAAAGTCTAAGAGTTTATGTGTCACGAAATTCTAAATCATAACGAAATTCTAAATCATAACGAAATTCTAAATCACAATGAAATTCTAAATCATAACGTAACTTATCAATTTTTGAAGTACAAAAGTTTGTTTATTCACACCATTCTGGACTCTTAACGCTGTTTTTCGTAATTAAAGTTTTATAATAAACAAAAATAATTTTCTTATTATGAGAAGATTGTTCGGTTATCAGAATGATAAATGATAATTTCAGCTTCACGTAAACAGTTTTAATCTTTCTTACTCATTCTCACAAACTCAACACATATTAGTTCAAATATATATTTGCTTCGTTGCTGTGTTTATCCGGTCAGTTCAGCCCACATACAGATGCTTTCTTTTCGAACCTACACTCCAATAATATATCTTCCAAATGAAAAGTGTTGCGTTCCAAATGACCACTGCTTATACGTAAAATTTCCCAGGGAGATCAAATTGGGATATTTATTTCAGCCCACATATCAATTTGGGCCAATATCTGTACACGTGGAATAAAGATGGATTTTTGAAGCTTTTGGATTTGAATCAAAAGATAATCCAAGGAATGCCAGTTTTACGTAGACAGACAAAATGAAAACAAGGTTCTGGCAATATAAATCAGCTCCGGGTTTTAATGCTGCAGATGATCTTCTGACTCTAAAAATTCACGATTTGCATTCAAGAACTGCTTTGTATTTGCTGCAAACAAGAGATCACATCGCAAATTAGGTACGAACAATTTTTATTTTTGACATTTAGTTTTAAAAAGGGATTTTTGCAATAAAGTGTTGAGTTCTTTGTACCAAACGCACGTTTAGGAAAACGTTTAGCAAACGTTGCAAGATGTACTAAATGTTTTTCTTCATAATAGTCAATGCTGATTAAAATGTTTTAAACAGAGTGTCGTTAAAAATAAATTTACCAAAATTGGATATAAATGTTTCATTAAAAAGACTCAATAAAAATCCATCTGTATTAAAAATGTGATAAATATTGACACAACTTACTCTTAAGTGAGTTTAGAATTTTCTCTGCAGAAAAAAACGTTTTAGTGCTGCGGAAACTTTGTCACCATGTTTTAAACTAATAACGAATGACATAGATAATTGATTCCTTGTCCAGCATGGATACCTAAACTGGTCAACATTAGCACCAATCAAATTAGGAAAACCCGAAATAAACGATCTTATTGGTTAACTGAAACGAAGCAAAGATATATCTGGCCAAGGAATCGAAGAGAATCGAGTCATTCCAATGAATCGAATGAATAAATAAATAAATGAATTAATGAATGAAATTTAAACACCAAATGCTCTGGTTTTGTTGGGGATACCAATAAAAACTATGCTCGATCTCTGGGTTCAGAAATCAGAGAAGAGAAAAAAGAGAAGATGGTTTTTTTGTGAGAACCTTAGGAGTTTTGAGTAGAATTTAGTTGATTTTGGCTGTCAAGAAATAGAATCTGAATTTCATTTTTGATTGAAAATAATTTTGGAAATAGAACATTACTTTTATAAGGAAATTAGCAAATTTTTTAAATATAATGGATCCGAAACTAAACTTTCTTAGCAAATATTTTATTTCCAGTACTCAAGTTTCCTGATTTTTTGAGGCGGCGAGTAGGCCTACTGGGTTTATCCAGGTTTTATAAAAAGAAATACGTATATATCCCAGAAATTCTGGTAGTGGTGTTTCCTATTAAAAATATAAGCGAGTTTAAAGTGTCGCTTTGTAAAATCTCATAGGTCATAGCTGTGTTAAAAGTTGTATTTTGTCAAGAAATTGTTTGATAGAAATATTATAGTTTGCTTATCACAACTACTCCCAACAACGTCACGTACTGTATACTGTGCCAGCAGAGTTCCCGCTTGTGTGTTATCTCTGTTGCCCTTAGCAAGGTGTCTGTCTTTTAGTCAAGGTCATCTGAGGGCACTGTGTAATTCTTCTTTTGAAGAATGATGTGCTTAAAACCTGCTCAAATATTTAACCCGGGTAAATATAGTTACATAAAGTAATCATTCGCTAATTTGAATTTGCACTTGAAAAATTTCCACACTTGAATCAATTAGAATTTTTTTCAAATTCGAATAAGGTTGAAGGGATAATCAATTCTCAAAAAGGAGGCGTTTCTTTAAATTTCTGATATTTTTTGTCAATCTACCAAATGCATTCTAAATAAATGATAATCAAATCCTTTTGTATAAACCAGCAAGCGTTTAAATTGACCAAAACAAAACTTATGGATATGGATGAAACAAACATCACGCAACCAATTTTATTTCTTTCCAATTATTGATCCCACAGAAAGCAATGGGTACCAACTGCAGGAAGGTATATTAAGAGGGCTTCACTGCATGCAGAATAAATAGCAATAAATCTTAAATATAAATTTTTTCATGACAGTGAGATGTCCATTATGTATTTAGAGGTCATTCTGTGATGTTTTAGTTGAAGAGAGCTGGCGATAACAGTAAGATATGTTGATGGAAAACCGATCACTGTTCGTAACAACGAAACTCATATCGTTCACAAAGTTGGGGGCATTCCGTTCCTTTTGTATGATTGACAGTCAGTGTTCTACTGCTGTGTATGTGCAAAACAAGCGCGCGCGCTTTTCTCTACATTTACTCTTATCACATATCGTCATTCTTTAGCTTAAAACAAAGGCTACCTCTATTTGTGCGCAGTTAAGTATTTGTCCCAGAGATCAAAGAGTAGTAAGTTCATAACATGTTACTTGACGAGCAGGATGGTCGCAGAATTTATGCTGCAAAGTGGTTTGTTTGTGTAAAGGACAATATTTGAATAATTCCTCTTTTAAACCAAGGTAAATGTTTATTTTACTCGTTAGAGTTGATGCAAACAATAAATGCTGAAATAAAGAAGAAATGATGATTTCAAAATTTAGCTTTAGATAAACTTTTAATTTCCGCTTGCGTTTAGAATAATTTAATAACAAATTAGCGAGAGAATTATTACAGTGGAAATCATTCGCTAAGGTACAATGCAACGAGGCAACACCCTGGCAGAGGGAGCAAAAGGTGGACGCGATGTTGATATTTATTATTTAATTCATATTTGACTTCGTCATGCAGCAACATTATTTTTATTTCAAACTGGTGCCAATACTAACTTCGTTTATTGCAGTGAAAGGAGTAAAATTCTCAACAAATTATACGTTTTTCTTAAATTTATGAGAAACTTTTGCCGTCATGAATCATTTGTAAAATCCAGGAGAGGTGATACGTGTGTTACAATAGTTAAAAAATTTTGTCATATGTTGTTCTAAGTTAATTCAGTTGTTTAAAACGTTTAAAATTGAAAGTACAATTAAATCAAAAACTATGTCCTACTGGGTCTTGTCCCTGTAATGAGCCGTTCATTTATTCTTGTGTAAGATGTTGGATAGATTCTTTAGAAAAGCTTTGACACAAAAACACTTGTTGCATTAAACATGTTGTCAGTTAAACTGGATCGTATAATTTTATTAAGATTTCAGAGAAATCTGGATTCGCTTAACACTCATATTTCAAGGTTTCATTGTGTTGCAGCACAAATATTTGATCGAAATATTTATAAATGTAAGAATTAAGTTCAGTAAAACTATAAAAACATAGCAATTGGAGTACCTACGAAAAATTAAAGATTTTCTCTTTTAGTTAGTTTCCTCTTATGACATAATTCTTTCAGCATCTTATCTATGTAAAAACACAATGGCCATTTACAAGTTCCTGACCGTGAGCTTGTTATTACGTTTGCATAGCGAATCCAAAAATTTTGTCATTGTAATATGTGACCAGAGAAGATGGCATACCGGAATAGCGGGACCCAGGACACTAAGGCAGGACCCGGGATCCAGGATTCAGGACCTCGGATCCAGGATTCAGGACCTCAACAAATGAAAATGAAAGCATAGAAAAGACTTCATAATTTCTGATAGGTTCAAGTTTGTGCGGATGCGAGTAAGAAGCAACCAACCTGAACGAACAGAAAAGAGAAAGAAATAAGAATTGAAGTTAATTGTTTTGATGATCCTAACATACTATAATACATATTGAAAATATATCTATTTTAAGTCCATATTGCAGATAAATACAACTGTAATAAAACATGAATCACATCGAGCATTCATGAGTTCTAAAGTTAGTTCCTAAACAAAGAGCTGCGGAGTTATTTTAAGGACACTTGCAAGATCGTTGCAGTTTCTGAAATTAATTTGATCCTTCTAACGCTAAAAGAAAAATGAATTTTTGATATTCATAACAAAATCAGCTGTTTAAATTTAACAAAAGCGTTTAAATGTCTTCTCGATGACGATCGTAGCTGTTATTAAAAAAATCTCAGCTACAAACAACTTTGAAAAATTGCAAAATTGCAAAATCTGGTAATCAAAATTCCAATTTGGTGGCTATGAATCTCTTTGGCAAAATTTGTTGAGCTGTGCGCATATTTTGGATAACATCTGAAAGTGGGGAATGTGACACAATGACATGGTAATGGTTGTTATGTTTCCTGTACCAAAATGTCCTCCGATAACAAATTGCAACGAGATGGTTTGCTTAAAAGATTTGCACCGATTCAAGCACCATGTGCTCCAAGGCTTCAGAAGATTCGAATTATTGGTAGAAAAGTTCAGTTATTGGTAAAAGAGTTCATAAAGATATTGGCTTCCCAGCATTGCATACACGCTTTTTTTAAGAAAAACCTTATTAGAAACGCCAGGCTGAGCTTTATGTCCTTTAAAAGGATCAAATTAATTTCAGAAACTGCCGTTATTTTGGTAACATTGAGGAATGATAACGTAATATCGACAAAAAATTTGAGCTATGCTTTTCAAAACTTTAAAGACGAAAATGCCTTTTCAGACGTTTAATAAAAATGATGTTTTACCATAATATGATGGCAACTCGCAATAGCATATAGCTGACTGAGTAGACCCTATGACCTGGAGAACGAGTTTTAAATTTAAATGCATAACGATTTTGCAAGTTTCCTAAAAATAACTCCATAACTCTTTGTTTAGGAACTAACTTTAGAACTCATGAACGATTGATGTGATTCATGTTTTATTGCAGTTGTATTTATCTGCAATATGCACTTAATAGTTATGTTCCATAGTTATGTTATGGTATGTTGGTTTCACCAAAACAATTCAACTTCAATTCTAATTTCTTTCTCTTTTCTGTTCTTTCAGGTTTATTATTTCTTACTTACATCCGCACAAACTTGAACCTTCTATGCTTTCATTTTCATTTGTTGAGGTCCTGAATCCTGGATCCCGGGTCCTGCCTTATGGTCCTGCGTCCCGCTTTTCCGCTGTGCCGAGAAGATGATGTGGATCTGATGGACAGAATTTTGCGGTTGCTTAGCTATTCGCTATTCAATTCGATGTAATTATCTTCGTTTTTACTGGAAGTAATTCCGATGATTTAGCGAAGTCAGCAAGCATACCGCAAATAACATCATAGTAATTTCTTGGGTCACTGTTTGTCAACGTTGTTTGTAATTCGGGATATTATCACACGAGTCTAACGCTACATCGAAACTACCATATCGGCCCTTTTTACGCCGGCCCTAATTTAACGCCGGCCCCTTTTACACCGGCCCTTATTCCGCCAGAGAAAAATTTTGGCCCACCTGCCAATGGGGGCCGCAGTTTCCGCCGTGTGAAAGTAATCAGATAACAAAAATGAAAAGGAGCGTTATTTGTGTACTAGACTATATTTTCATAAAATAATTTGTTTGTATTTTCAAACTATGTTTTAAACTAAGATTTCTTAAAAATCAGCTTACGACACCATTATTTGCTATTTGAATAGAGGATCGATAGCAGTGTTCCCCAAAATGTTGAAAGTAGAGCTGCATTTATAGTAATTATTTTTCTTTTCCTTTGCAAACAGACCAACGCGTAAGGAAGATTTTATTGTTTTTTTAAAGACAAGCAAAGTTTTGAACCAATATATGAAATATATGGGAGCCAATCAATAAATCAATAAATTATTTAATCAATGAATGAATTATGTTGTTACTGTTTGTTGTAAATACGGATAAGCAAATTTCAGGACAGATTTGTGAAAACAAATTAGTCTTTCTTGAAGATCACAATTGCGATCTTCTGGTTTTCCTGGTGAAGAGCTCCTATCTGCAAGAAGATATTACCGCCTTTTCTTGTGCCTTTTATTGGTATCACAGCTGGTTTCGTAACTCATTTTGGCAGTGCGGCAAATTGGCAATACGTTCGGCATGGCAAAGGGCTACCTCCGAAACTTAAAATCTTATAATTGAATTTATAAAATTTTCTGAAAGGAAATAAAACTAGAAGATGGCACAGCCATACTGGGGAAACTATTTTAAGAAAATTTACTGAACATTAAAATTTAGGAGTATTATTAAAATTGGATCAAAGTGCTGGGGCAGAAAAAGCGACAGGGAAGCATTGTTTATTGTCAGTAGTTTTCTCAAGGGTACAGTTACATAAAATTGATCTTTGATCATTCCGATAAAAAGTTAATTTAGTGATCTTCTTATTTGGATTTTTCATCCAGATATTTGGATTTTCAAATCCATCTTTTGACAGCCAATCATAATCGGTCGATCTTGATGGTCATTGAAAAGTCTTCTCCATTTTTGCGAATGAAAAGATACTAATTTGTTCTGTTTGCAGAGGGTCGTTTGAAAAACAAAGCCTTTTACCGTAAATAATTAATATAATACATTTGTAAACACTGCTTGAACATTGTTATTCCCTGTCATTCATTCATCCATAGCTAAAAGTATGCTGGCTCTGCAGATACCAGCAAGGCCGGCAAAAACAATTTCGGAAAGAAATTGAAGAACCTCCATTGATAACACAATGAAATCTATTTTAGGTATCAGAATTAAATGAACGGCAAAATGTTATATGAACATGACGTCAATGTTTATGGCCATTCTGATACTGGTGGTTACAAATTAACCGTTGTGTTTGAGCAACAAATAATTGGAGAGAAGAATCTTGATGTAAAAAGTTGAACTGAGGAGGCCATTCGTTCTTACCTCTATGGACAATATGGAATAAATTCAGAATGTTGGCAGTCTTACAGGAAACATTTTTCTTAAAACACTATATATGTTTTTGCCATCAAAGTATACAATGCATTCTGGTTACAGATTAAAATATTATTTGTAATTTATTCTAGAATTTTATCCAAATTTAACAACAAAACTTCGCATCAAAACCAGCATAAAAACCAGCAAGAGGCGAAACAAGAAATATGGCCGCAGTAAGACTTGTCTTCGCGATATGCTTGACAATTTCGTCAGTTCTGTCCCTTCCAGCAAACCCACGTATCGATGCCAGAAGTCTATTGCGAAACCTCAAGAGGTCAATGGAAAGAACAGAACGCATGCTTTCCACCAACCTCCAACATCAACCGCTGAGAAGGTATCCTAAAAACGCAGGCCAAAGAAAACACGAAGGATCGCCGTACGATTACCTTCTTAAAGACAAAAAGTACAATTTAACGGCAGTCACCACGGATCCAAAGAAAGAGGTCCAAGCAGCATGGCAAAATTTAGTTGCAAACGATCTCAGCATCAAAGACAACAAAAGCATCAGGCCGAATTACGTTATCCAAATCGGACCGAGTTTCGTATATAAAAGAAAGATATATAGCAAAAATAGCTATTGGCTAGAGATTTTGCCAAATGGAGTTGTGCAAGGAACAAAGAATCAACGTTCACCAGACAGTGAGTCAAAATTGTTATACTATCTGTTTCAAAGTTACTGCCTTCCATTCGCAGACATTAAATAATCTTAATCATGTTCAAATTAAGATAAAGATAACTACATGTTAACATTTAAAACAAGTTTTTTCGTTCTTGTCATTTTGTTCCCCTTTGCTCCATTTATATGATTATAAACAAGCTTTAAGACAAGTGCACTAACCAAATGCACTATTTTCGTATTATTATGTTGATGAGTACATGTATATGCAGTGATATGTTATCATATGTTGTGATTTATGTATAAAAATATCCATTTTTGTTATGTTAATCTTGTTTTTCAAATCTGAGCCTGCTGGCTTGGATTTTATCTATTTTGTTTGGAATAATTTTAGCCAGGGGTTTGTTATGAAAAGTCTCTCTTTTAAAAATAATATATTTTTAATATCGGTAAAATAGTATTGCGTCAGCAGCCCCGTCAGTAGAGAATACAAAAGAGAATTAACAGCATATGTTATCGTTTCTTGCAGTTGCCATGTCAATACTCATGTTTGCACCTCAGATTTTTATAATTCGCACACAAAGGCAGCCATACAGATATTTACAAATGAGCACAGAAAGCAGAGTTACCACAGTGGTAAGCTATTTCAATTGTACAGCCATGAAGTAAAAACCTTTTTTAATTTACTTTAGCATACTGTATATTTTCTCTGACAAACGTCAGTTTCAAAAACGTTGAAAACAATACCATTTTTATTAAGCGGCCATATTATTTCAAGCACACAAGGGTATTAAATATATTTCCAATTCTATTGCGTAATTTGAGTCTTTGATGAAATTAGTTTATTCAATAATTTCTAGGGGCAACTCAGTCTCTCTCAAAAATTTACGGAATTTGTATGATTTTTAAGGTTTTAAGATTTTTCCTAAGGGTTTTTACATTTTTTTTATTGTCAAGGGATGTTTCAAGCTTTTCTGTACAACTCCCAATGTTTTTGGGATTTTCAAAAAAGCTGATCATAAATTACCAACAGTGATTTAGACATGCACACTAACAAACACAGAATAGATATGTACATGAATTTATTTTGAAATAGATCATCCTTACATGAGAATGAGATTATGCCCCTAGATGCTATAATTTCTCTAAGCCTAGTTGGTGCATTGTCCATGAAAAATATTCTTCACGTAAACTATTGAACTATTGAGCGTAAAAACACTGACACTGCGTAGGAGAGGAAAATAAAAAGTGTTCAGAGCAAGAGAGCAATCGCACTTGTGTATCTAGATTTATTACAATTATCGTAGTTATGCAAGACTAAAACAAAGGAATACTTAAATTTGCCGCCTCGTAATCGTATTTCAAGTCTATTGTGTACCTAATACATACGTCTCTTGTTTCCCTTCGTTCTTTGAAAAATTTGACATCACTCTAGTCAATAGGGATTTATAATACTATGGCCAAAAGATTGGTCTTGAGAACATTTTGCGTGCGTGGAACCGAAGCATAGATGTTTTAGTGAAACTCAACCCAATTCCAAAACAAACGAATTCGAAGCAAAAATCTTTAATCTATGATTCGTGTATGTTTGATTATATTAAATTTACTAGTCCACTTACGGGCAAAAAAAGTAGGAGGTGGGGTTTAATGCACCAATTTGTTGAGAATGGAGGACGAAAGTTTATCACCTATGAATTGCCAAGTACTCGCATCTTCGTCCCTGTGTTGGTCAATTAGAATAGAATCAGAAATCATGGACAAACAAAAGGCTAAAAGCAATATTACCAACATTTCTGATTCTAATCAACGAAGATGCGAGCTCTTGTGGCACTTTCAACGAAGGAAACTTTTGTTCTCCATTCTTGAAAAATTGGTGCATTAACGCCTATGACTAGGCTTGAAATAAAACACAAATTATTCAATCCTTGATTATGCTTTTCATAATTTCAGTAAAAGCATCATTCATTTAATTTAATTTTCAGAGTCGTCCAACGTTAGCATGTTTGTTCTTCTACCGAACTGCAAAGAACAAGTACCTGACATTTCAATGGGCCTACGAAGGCGGACGAACGGACTGGTATCTGGGAATACGGAAAGATTATGAGCGTGGGAAAATTGGTACAATAAAAAGGGGGAAAAATGCGGATCCTTCCAAAAGATCAGCGCAGTTTATTTTATGGAAGTGAGACGGCTAATTGTTAATGAAAAAGCCTATGACCAAATGAGGTGCAGAACAATGATACAGAGGTGCAGTATTGATGAAAGCTTTGCAGCGCCTGGCCAGTTATCTTCGGAAATTTTATTACCAAAATCTGGAATATGGACCGTTCAGAACGAGGCGTATTTGTTTAGATGGAGTGAGAAAGCCCTGTCGATTCAATTTCTTTTATTACAGCTCTGGTAACGAGGATGCGACAGGGATAAAACAAATACAGTAATATATCTCTGTGACACGCCCCAATGTATTGAGAAATTTAAGCGGCAGGCTCAGGACTTTAATTTGATATTGAGGAACATCCCCGTTGTACAACAAAATAGCAAATGAGTCTAGTTGAGAAAACAAAATAAGTAATTATGAAAGAGTTTTTCAGTTTGACAACTGGCGTATTTAATGTATTTACCGTAATTTATTTCCTAATATTATAATTCTTAATTAGTTGAACCAAATGTATGTAAATTTGATGTTGATTCAGTTGCCTGCAGTTTGACAAATCCAGTTTTGTATCTGGATCACAAAATGTTGGCCATACATATAAGCTATCTCAAGCTGCTCATAAGTTGACCAAAATAGAATTTCACAATTCAAAATTGTTAGTCTTACTCCGAGCACGGGCTTTAGGAAAAGTAAAGTTTTTATTTTATTCCCACTTCGATTTCTCTCTTTCCGCCTGTCCTACATTCCGTGTTTTAATCTTGTTTTAATAAAATTGATCTTTACTTTTCTCTGAAGCCTGTGCTCCGAAGGTGATCTTTATGAACCTGCTTCAATAAACGATAGAATACAGGCTTGGTTCGGGTGTGGCACATAATTTTCCAATGTGTACCACAACCTTCATCAGGTCAGTCACCGTGTGACCATGATTTTTTCCGATTGTCCTCGATTGTCCTGATGTGATCGAAAAATCAATCTGTAAAACCAGTGGCTCAATGTAATTGCAGACTATATTCAATCATGCGAAAGAGAATGTGAATTTTAATTATAAAATCCGTCTACCATGTTTCCAAGAGCTTTTATATACATCTTTCATGAAAATGAAAGTTTAAATCAACATTATTATGCTTTGTACCAATCATAGCTGAAAGAGACGCAAAGACATCTGGTTTCCCATACGAGTGTACAAACAAATAAATTAATATAAATACGAGAAATATTGATAGGTGCTGCAGTAGAGATTGTTTTAGTAAAATCGTTAAAGTGACAGAGTTCCAATAGCTGGCTGGGTCACAGGTAACCAGTAGGCTTGAATTTGCGAAGAGAAAAAATCAGAATTTGTAACAAAATTGTCTTTATATTGTCTTACATTGTTTATCCTAAGATCAGAAAGAAAATAAAAAAATGAGAGGAAAAAATAGGAAGCATACAAATTCAAGCGTACTGGTTACCTTTGGCTAATTCAACGTAAAGTCATAATACGGATACACAAGCTTGCTGTTAAGGACTGAGATACGATTTTTTTTTTGGGGGGGGGGGAGGGCGTGGTTAAAAATTCCTCTATTTAGTTTAGAAGGAGGAAAATTATGCTATATTTTTCTAACTAACCACGAAAATTTGGAGGGGAGGAGGGGGGGGGGTGGTTGCAAGGCCTCTATATCTTGGTCCTTAAATTTGTATAAATTGTATTATAAAAGTTATAAATTTGTATAAAGTGGTTATAAAAGTGGCGAACCTAAACATGAAATTGAGCCTGAGAAAAGCAAAATAAAATAGTCTTGCTTCAAAAATAAATATTCGTTGCCTCACAAGAAACTGTGCATTTCACCAATGCATGACACCATTCTATAATTTTGAACTAGAGTTGTCTCGCCCCTGAATGGAATATTGATTTAGGCTAAATTTATTCTAATCCCCCCCCCCCCAAAGTACAGAAAAAGGGTCACATTCCGTGAAACATCTTAAGTACAAACTAAGGATTTTAAGTACAAACTTATTTTTGGATGCCTACCAAACCTCAAAAATCTAGAATATGAAAGATAGTTGTTTGCCCATTTTCAATTGAAAAATAGTAAAAACGTAATTACAATTTGGTATTATGGTTATCCAAACCGATCTTTGTGACAAAAATGAATACTTATAAAAAGAAAAATTGATCTCTATTTGAACTCCTTCTGGTTTCACAAATTCGGGTTGTGGATACATTGTGACATCAGAAAAACGATCTTGAAGAAACTGTTGTAAATTTGAAATTGTAAGAGTAACAGTATCACAGATACATGTCTTCATAAAATATTATTAACTTATTGCAGGAAAGTAGCGTACACTTGAATTGCAAATTTATTGTTGTTTTTATTCATGAACCTGCTGTTTTCTTTCTAACTTCGATCAGATTTCTCCAATAGATTAATTAAAATACACGTATTTTTATAAGAAGGCCTAAGAACACCTAGCTGAGTTACCCCAGGGGGGCAGTGCCATTTAACTCGGGTAGGGGGCATGTCCGAGGAAATCTGGAGATGACCCAAAGATATAATGAAACGAAAAAGCAAAGTATGGCGCATATTATGATGCAATTTTGCTGCCTATAATATCTCTTTGTTAACATTTCTATGCTATTTCCTAATATTTTACGCGAAAATAAAAGATTTATGAAACGGGCTTTATGAAAAGTTGAGTTCGTTTTTATTTAATCCCACTTCGATTTCTCTTATTCCTCCTGTTTTACATTCCGTGTTTTTATTTTTAAGACACTCTTCCTCCTTGTATCCCTATGACAAAATCAAACCACGGAATGTAGGACAGGTGAAATAGAAAAATGGAAATGGAAATTAAACAAAAATTATTTTGTTTAATAAAATTTCTGTTCTCCTAAAGGCTAACTTTGCTTTAAACATATTGGGTGCATCTATTGTCTCAACCAAAAGCGGAAATTGTTAAGGGGCAGAGAGGGTGCAATTGCAACTCGGAAACTTCTTTCCTACGGTCAGTATTTTGGTACCCTGGTTCCAGATTTTCTTAAAAAATGCTGAAAAATCTTGTACCCAGGGTAGTATTTTCGTGGTTTCACAACTTTGTGAGATATTACTCTTTGATTCCTTTACGTTTGCCAGAAAATTACCTAAAAAACCTTTTTGACCAAACGGTTATAAACATTATGTTCATATTCTCGGCTTTTGATAAAAGCAAAAAATCGAATTGTTGCGCATGCAATGTAAAGCTTGATTTTCCCACGAGAATCGTCGTCTGCATACGCTCCTTCGCAGCATCTTTTGGTTCTATTTTATGAAAATTGGTAATGAAAATATTACTTACACACCCCGGGAAGATTTGGAAATGTCGTGAACCTTTAAATTCAATCCATTTTGCGATAGTCTTTTTGCGATCTCACGATACACCAAGTCTTTTTTGTGAATCTGTGGTCTCGGGTCCACGCGAAAAAAGAAATCCGGGGAAAGACGCTGCCAGAAAGTGTGGCTAGATAGTAGACACCGCAGAGACGCAATTAACAAAAAACATGACAAATCCGGGGTTGCAGAGCACTTCTGTAAACCCGGACACACCGTACAAGACTTGCAAATTCTATCCATTTTACAGATACACAATAAATGGGAGAGTGTTAGACGAGCCAAAGAGCAATATTTCCTTGGTTTAGCTAACACTCTCAACGGACTCAACAGAACTACTGACCGTTAACTCAACCAAGTAACCTTCTTCTATTTTATTATCATATTGTAATTGTTATAACCCATATCAAATTATCACTACACCAATTTCACCAGTATAGTTATTATTTATATCATTTTTACCATTCTCATAATTATCACTATCATCATTGCTATTGTATGGTGGGCCATTGTTCTCATTCAAAAATATACACTGTAAAATTTCAAAGGCGAAAAAAATCGAAAAAATAACAACAAAACTGATAATACACTTTCGTATAAAAAAATAATCGAACGGTTGAAAACTGGCAGCGCCCTGCCTTTCTACGAAAACCCCCAAACTGCACTCAAGGATTTTTGGTACTTCTGACATAAAATGTTACCAACTAAGCATGAAAAATATTCCTCTTTCCAAGGTTGCTGACGTTGCTTTTAAAAAGATTTT
>JAYJMH010087747.1:0-59637 GCA_036873815.1 Phacellophora camtschatica | reverse complement strand
ATTTAACCGTATGCTCATGTAAAAATCATCCCTACAAGCAGAAATGAGGGAGCGGTGTTTAGGGCGTGGTCATAAAAGAACTGGGTGTGGTCAAAGTGCCCTTCAAACCTTGTGCCCCCCCAATATTCAAATTCTTCCTACGTCTCTGACTGGTGTAGCTAGTCTACTAATTCTTCGAACTGTCAATCGCCCGCTCCTAAAATCGGAGTTGAAAAATGAGGGTACTTCATACTTTTTGTTGTCGGTACGATACTCATTGTGTTTTTAGTGTAATTTTTTAGAATTGATATATTTTTAACGTGCATTACTCAAATTTTGCTAAATTTAGTCGTTTAATTTTACAGGTTATGAATTAAAACATTAGCTATTTATAGTTTGGTATTCTGTCAAAGGTTTGTATTTTTATTGTTGGAAGATAAAATCTCACGGTTGGACGAAAGTGTGCTACTGAGATTTTGTAAAATTTTCGTGTATACTGTACACTCAACAATTATGTTCTACTTCATCCCAAATCATAAAAACCCGCATATAAGAAACCAGATTTTTCATCTAGGGCATTGTTTCGTAAACAATGGATTATTGTTTTATCTATTGTTCTCTCTAAAAAATCAGCCTGGAGGTTCTTAAAAGTGTGTTTCTTATATGCTGGTTTTTACTGTACCTAACCCAGCATTAAAGCAATTTTCTAAAAATAGAACCCACGTTTAGGGAATTTACTGCCTTTAAACCCATACTTGTCGGATCGGTGGCACATCCATTAGGTAAGGTGTGCACCCCCCCTCCCTCCGCCTCCTTGATGAAAAACACAGAGAGACTCAATGATCTAATATTCAAAAAAGCACGACGCCATACTAACGACATGTTTCAATTGCAATGAGGTAATTGTGAAGAAATGGCACAAATGAAGAGGTTACACCAAGTTGTTGTTATTGCCATTCTACATGCGTTGGCGTCATTATATTGCCTTTCTTTGCATCTTTGTAATATTTACATTCAGTGGAATATGGAACAGGAAAAGACAAGTTAGTCTAAATGGCTTTTGTCGTAATAAAGATACTGTTTTCCATGAAAATTGGCAGAGTTTTTCGATCTCAATAGGCTTATCAGTTGTATAGGCTTTCAAGTTTGTTTTGGAATTTCTCGTTTGGAATTTCTTTAATAGAGAACCGCTGCACACATTAGGAATGCACATTAAAAATTTAGAGTGAATTCTGTCATTCCTTGGTCTGCTTTTTAAACCAAGATCTTGCCAGAGAGTAATTGCAATCAAGAGCAGTCGTTATGTTAGGCTATGAGTCATTTACGGACATTCATACATGATATATTACATGCACTTGGAATGCTGTGGCTGAATCGCGTAGCCTGCAGGAATAATGTTTGCAGGCTATTGATCGCACTGCAATCATGCATATCAATGCACTTGACGTGATAGATGGAGAAAAAATAATTGTACATGCAAAAACGATACTGATACTACAAGCAACAGAGCCCAACACAGGAGAATACACAGGAAATAGCATGCATTCATAATGTTGAAGGGTTGAAGGTATTACTCCATTTTGGATTGATGCATATACTTTTGATAAGAACATTTGTGTGGTGATATTTACTAGAAGGTTTCTTAGTTAGCTTTTTGATCCTTTATCTTCGTAGCTACAATAATTATGTAATTTTAGAAAACATCGCCTTGCATTTTCCTGTTTTGTACCCACATGATCAGTTTTATTGCCACTTTCAGAGAAGCAAGATCAAATTGAAAACCACTAAAAATTTGTCTATTTTCAAACTTTAGAGCAGGTTGGACCCACTTTTTGTTGGACTAACTTTTAAAATTATGTTTTTAGTCGGACTGATTTGTGTGGAGGATGATGTGAAAAAGGAATTTTGTTGCAGCATGATTGCACTAAAACGAAGGAATTAAATGAATTGGAGGCATTACTATTCCGTAAAAGATTAAAGGCAAATGCAGTAACCAAATGTGTATTGCTATGTCAATTAATACAGTGCTCGGGAAATAAAGATGACGTTTAACTAGTTATATGTTGTGGTGAATGGAAAAAATCGTGTTATCTTTGCTCTCATCTTTGTTTTTAAAATTTGAGTCTGGACTATTTTTTATGCATTTCTTCTTGTGTATTTCATCTTTCTCTGTGTATTTCATCTTTCTCTATGTATTTCATCTTTCTCTATGTATTTCATCTTTCTCTATGCATTTCATCTTTCTCTATGTATTTCAGCCTGGTGTTTTTTTATTATACAGGTTGTTCGTATAAAAAAAACCTCATTTTCGAATGAGATTTCAACGAAAGGAACATAGAAACTAATGCTACATGCTAAATCAATGAAACATCATACAGTATTGTCTTGACATTATTTATATTTATTTTCGCTCGTTTAAAAAACTCTTTGCACATTTAATCACAGCTTTCCTTAATTACTGTAAATGCCCGTGTATAAGTGGACCCGTTGTATAAAACGACCCACAAAACTGGAGACCCAAAATTTAGTATTTTAGTATTTTAGCATTTATGCACAGGTATTTACGGTAGCTTTACTTACAAACATAATTTCGATGTTTCTTATAACTTTTCATTTATTTTAAATTGGCCTAAGAACGTAAGCAGCATGCAAATCTTTGGTGCCAGCATGCACATCAAATGATAAACAACATAGATTTATGGAATAATTTTCATGCTCTTTGTCAATTTGCATCCTGTTTCATTCTTTCTCTTATGGTAATTTCTTTCTTTTTTCTAATTACGCCCTTTTACAAATTCCCTTTCGCCATCCTCTGTCACATTTTCTTTGTTTTTAGTATTGGCCTTTTTTTTATATTTTTTGCATTTGATTTGCCTATTGCCTTTGTTTTGAGCCATTCCCTTCCGCCATTCCCTTTATGTTCATGTTCATGGTCTTTACCATTAAATATTATGTAATGCATTGCGGCATGGTATGATGCATTGCGACATGGTATGATGCATTGCTGCGTGGTATGATGCATTGTGAATTTTGGCGCGAAATTCGAGAAGACTAAAGTCACGTGGAGAACTTGGCCTAAGTTTAGTTTTTTAAATTTCTACTTTGAACGTTGTGTTAGCCTTGATTGAGAAGAAAAGGAATGTCGAATCACCGCCAGGTCATTCGTGAAAGGCTTGCACGGGCAAAGACTGATCTTGGTGATTGACTGATCCTGATTTTATGCATGTTTATGTTATACGTTTTTATGCATGCTTAAGTTTTTCTGAGATATCAATAAATCGAGAAATTCGCAACAAATCAAATTTTGGTGATTTTCCAAGCGTCAAACCAATTATTTGCTACCCGGTAAGAAAGCAACACTTTCAATCAAGAAAGGAACACTTTCAGCATTAAAATGAATATATTGTATCCAAACTATGATAAAATTCCAACAAATGAACAAAATGCAACATTTCTTCTGAGGAATGAGTACGACGATTTTCTTAACCTTTTTGCAGAAAATACCCATCGAACATATAAAAAATGACAAGCCAACAAATAGATGTGCAAACCAAACATTTCGAAATATCTTAGGCTGTATCTATTTTCATTTTGAAATTACTTATACGTTTTACTTTATAGATTTAGATTTAGACCATGTATCATATGATATTGTGTCAATGAAGTATAAAAAAAGGTATAAATTGAATTTATTGCAGGAGAACCGACTGTGGCTTATGAACATTATACCATTTAATAACATTTTACAGGTACATTTAGCATTTTCAATTACATAACTATCATAAATTTTTGGCTCACAATTTCTGATAAAGTAATGAACATGAAAATGCAGAGAGAAATTAGCTTGCAACTAACAATTCTTTGTTATTTGATATATATCTGTAAGCGATTGTTCATTTTTACGTGGATCAAACCAACAACAATTAAATGTGAAAAATATATATAATTATAAAACATAATCAGATACAAAATGCAGCAAATACGGTGAAAATAAACCACTCTCAATGCTAACAATGCTAACAACAGCAACTATGGTTATCAGGGCGGGAAATTACCACTGGAAACTACCATGAAAATCATCAAACTTAGGCCAAGTTCTCCACGTGACTTCCACGTTTCGTGCCAAAATTCGCAATGCACCATACCATGCCGCAATGTATTACATAATATTTAATGGTAATGAACACAAACATAAAGGGAATGGCTAAAGACAAAGGCAATAGGCAATGAACAAGAGGAATGACGAAAGGGAATTTGTAAAGGGATGTAATTAAAAAAAGAAAGAAATTACCACGAAGGAAAGAATGAAAAGATGCAAATTGACAAAGAGCCTGAAAATTATGCTATTACCATTTAGACGCAAACGACACTCCATATATATTGACCTGGTAAAAAAATCCATTCCTTTTCTACCTTTTCTTCGTCTGCTTCCTTCCCACGGACATTGTTGGTTTTAGGTTTTAAGTACGTTTCGGCCAATACAACTCCAGTTTTCGTTTTGAGGCAAAATGCGAGCATTGGATTTGTGTGTTTTCAGTCCCTAATTGAGACCATAATGTTGTCATTCCTTAAATTTTAACAATAATTTTCATCGCTTTTATTTATAATCTCTTTAAGTAAGATTGTTTGTCATTTTGGTCAGAAAATTCCTTGAAGAAGGAGCTAACACATTCAATAATTGTCCAATAAGATTGCACTCTTAATAACATGTGATTCATTACATCATCCCCTCACTTCTCCGCAAAGGGGGGGGTTGTCATTTTGCCTCAGTCGTGCTGGACGAGCCCGTTGGGGTTGCACAGGATCCATATCCTCTAAGACATCTTCCCCAAGGACAATGGAATCATCTACCAAAACTTGTGTTTTTCTGCATATATCCGGTACAGCACAAAACACAAAAGAAAATCCCCTTGCTGGCTTCAACAACACATTAAATAATTGTCCAATAAGATTGCGCTCTTAATAACATGTGGTTCATTACATTGGTGAAGAAAATAGCTAAAAGTGGCCCTCGTAGCCACCGGACCAGTGCCTCCTTCATCAATGCCGGACCAGTGTATCCCGACCCCTTCTCCTCTGCTTTGTATTATGGCAAGCTAATGTCTCACCGTACAGCTGCCTCTCCAAAACATAAACAAATTTTCTGCTGGCAGATATTTTAGATAAAACTGATAAACCAAATTTTCATTTCAGATAAAGTTGCAGTTGAGATAAATTAATATTTCTCAGATAAAATGGCAATGGCTCCATTTTTGCCCTTTTTTGATCGTGGTTTCATCTGCTTTCTAATTTTCAGCAAAATGACACCTGTTCTAGCGGTGGTAAAAACACACCAAATATAACTTTCTTCATTTAAAGGAATGATAAAATTGGACAATCAATTTTTGATCATAGTTGATAAAAATCATTGAGAGCAAGTTAAATATATAAATTTGAATAGGGCTCAGATTTGATTTATTTCATTCATTATTGTAACTATGGATATGAATACTTCATTTAAGACGCTTCTTCTATCTGTTCGTTTTGAATCGATCTTCTATCTCTGACGCCCACCGGGGCTCATTTATTCCATAAAATTATCATTCATGGTTTCATCTCTAGTCAGATTTTAACGCGAAGAAGAAAGTAAACAGACACATTGAATGCAACTGCAAAACGAGATGAAACATCTCATCTAAAACAGCATTGTCAACACTAATTCATTGTCGAGAAGACAAAATACTCACGTTGTTTTATTTGTGATGTGAAACAATTTAAATCTTTTTAAGGTGAGTTTGTTGTAAAAATTACATAAAAGTAAGCATCTTGCTTAAAACTCATACATCAAATCTTCAATCGATCATTTAATTTATATTTACTTATGCCTATCCTTTTTTGTTTATTATGCAAGAAATTAATTTACGGTCAGTTTGTTACCTTTTGGTATCATTTATTTTTCAAGCTTTAAAATGTTTCTAATCATAACCGTCAATACCTGCTACTTTAAGGAGCCAGCTGATTTTTAACAGCAAAGCCTAAAATTATACATTTTTTTAATTTATTATTTATTTACATTATTTATTATACACAGCAGACTCAAAAACTTGGCGCATTGCTTGTATGTGTGCATGTAAACCATGTTAACAGTGGTTTGTAAGTATGCATGTGTTGCAAAATATTTGGAAAGCATTTTGTTTTCTATTGATGCTGTTTTTTATTGCAGAAGAATCTGGTATTGGATGCAGAACAAAATATTGTATGAGTACTTTGTATGAGTGAAAGATACTTATTTCGTTACGATATTGCAGAAAATTTACATTGCATACACTGCTGACTGGCACAGCACACCTTATTACATAGTTCTCAAATTCTAAATGTGAACCGAAAGAAGCATTGTATTCAGAGTATAGACGAGGATTGGGTGGTGCTTTGAAATTGAAGCTATTTATTGCATTGGTTATGGGAAATAAATGAAATGGAAACATTTAACAGCAGCTTATCTTTATTCAATGAATCGGTAAAATTAAAATGTATTGGACAGATTATGAAAGCTGAAATTAACAAGAACTTAGGAGAAGCATTGGTTTGGTTGATAGTATCTATTATTTCATTAGCAGCAAACATATTTGCTATGCACAATGTTACGAAGCAAAAATTGAGCAGCATCAATCGCATGTATCTTGGCAATGTATTCATAAGCAATATAACAATTTCTAGCATTGTGTATGCTTCACTTATAATAATGCATTTTGGTTATAAAAAGTGTGAGTCACGTAAAGCGGCTTTTATTGGAGGGATGATTTCCACAGACAACAATCAGATTTCTATAATATTTCTTTTACTTAGCCAATTGAAAGTGTTCTGCAAGATTGGCAGTATTCGTAGCAGGCCTAGGAGAAGAACCCATATCTTGCATATATTTGCTTTAGTCGGAAGTTGGATCATTTCTATCGGGCATGTGTCATTTATGATCGCTTTTCCAAACTCAAAAGTCACTTTGGTATATACTTTAATAAAGTTAATCATCATCATTACCCTGGGTATCAGTGCTATTAAATTCATCAGGACCAGTGTTCGGTTACGAAAACCTTCTCCATACTCTGGAAAACGAGAGTCAACATCGAGCATCAGGGCAGTAATCATTATGACGACATTTCTGATTGTTACCGTTATCACGTGGCTTCCTCTCATTGTTGTTCTGGCTTTGCAAAAGTTTGAGGTCCTACCAGGGGAAAAACTTGCAGAGCCCATATTTATATGTTTGCGTGCTGTCTTGATTGGGCCTATTTTTGATCCATTTTTTTATTTTTGGTCAAAGAGAGCAAGGAGGTCCAGAAGACGTAGAACAATTTGTGAGATAAATAAATAAATAAATGAAAACAATAGAATTACAATGGGGTGCACATTTGTTTTGAAAACAATTAGTTTATTGGTTTGTTGTATTAATTTATTAATTTTCTATTTATATCTTAAATGTATTTATTGCACATACAGTGTGCTTCTGTTAAAGAGGGATGTAAAACTAGTTTCACTTGATGAAATTTCACTAAGGAGAATGAAAATACCGTACTGTTTCAGTTAATGAAAGTTTCGTTTTTCCGGGGTTTCACTTATCGAGAGCACACTCAAAAGCTACATGTTTCCAAAGATGCTGTGGAGGAGCGTAAGCTTTCATTTCTTTGTTTCTACTTGAGTGTTATAGCAGATGTTTCAACTTGAAATTTGATACCTTGTTTGGCTACATTAACCAAATAATCGCTTAGTTACGCCAAATGAAAGTGGAAATTTTCTGTTTCTGCAAAACCAGGTGTTTTAATAATGATTTTTAAGGTCAAATCTTTCGACCAAATGAATTCCTCGATGTATTTTGTAAACTTTCAGCTGACTTTATCTAATATTTTAAATTCTGAATCAACCAGCACAAAGTAAATTAGATTTTCTCGTTAATCAAAATATTTAACATAACTGCTTAGGAATCATGTCATAAGTTTTAAAAAGATATCCTCTTTGTCCAAGTCAGAAAATGAGCTTTTTCTCTGGTTTTCTCAGTGTCAACCAGCAGTTAACTTTCAACATATCGTTGTATATTGCCATTCATTCATCATTACTGTTCAAATGCTAATTTCAAAGTTCCGTTGTCATAAAAACTCATTTTCAGCAATACAAGGAACTTTGGCTATTATTAGGGATAACTCAGCGGTTATTCTGTTGTTTTTGCCAACTATCGTATCAAACTTTAAGTTGAAGTCTAATTTTTTTAAATGCAATCAGAAACATAACTATTAAAGATAAAGCTCCTCCAGGATAGCTATGCAAATGTGTAGCCTTTTTCTGGAACACCTGGTATAACTTTTCTAACTCGAACTTGCTTGATTTAAACCCCCCCCCCCCCCATTTAACTGCAAATGTTTTATGTATATTCCTTGAAAGCTTCAGTGCCGTCAGAAGGGGAGGGGGCTTGGGGGGATGTAGCAACCAATAAGTTCAAGAACAATCGTTATTTGAAACAACTGATTGATTAAACCATTGTTCTCAATTGTTCTGAGAACAATAAGCCCCCCTTAATCTGGAACAGCTACCGACGGCACTTGAGCTTTCATGATGATGATTTACAGTTGGTTGTCTCGAAAACTAAATATCTAGAGCATGAGAGTTCGGAATAGCGGGGTTTCATATTTTACATTTCATTTTATTCAGGAGGATGGCCCTTCAGTCATATGACTGATTTTCAAGGGGCTCTCCGTTGAGTTAATTACAATAATATTAAATAATAGATAGCCTAACACTATATGTTATTAAACTCTACTTTACATTATACACATAAAATAAAACAATAAAACCATTGAAATTGAAAAGTGAAAATTTAAGTTAATTAAAAATAAAAAGTGAAATTTGATAATTCTAAATTAAAGGTTTAAAATAATTTAAAGAGGTTGCCAGTTTACACTCAGCCGAGAAGCAATTCCATAGTTTAGCTGTTCAACTATACCGCATTAGATTCCCAATAGTGGCCCTATTGAGTGAAGATGGCCCTATTGAGCGAAGTTTTATTCAAACTATTTTGTGTACCCTTTTGCTAGGTTATCAAACTCTCTTTATCCACCAAACTTTCTGATTCAACTGTAGAATACAAATGTATCATAGAAATTGAATGACAAATTAAGTCAATAATGAATATGCATGTTGTATAAACGATAATTATATTTTACTTATTATTTATCAATATGTTTTATATTAAACGAAAACCAGATTACATTATGGCACTTTTTATGCTGGCCCTAATTTAACGCAGGCCCTTTTTACACCGGCCCTTATTCCGCCTGAGAAGAATTTTAGATTACCGCCAACTAGGGCCGCATTTTCCGCCGTACGAAAGGGATCAGATGAGAAAATTGAAAAGGCGTGTTATTGGTGTGCTATATTATATTATTATTATGAAATTTTTTCTTATTTTCAAGCTGAGGTTTCTCAAACATCAGCTTACGAAAAAGACTTTTAGGTTAGTTTTGATTCTACATCTTCCAAATCTTAGAAGACTTCTGCAATAAAAGTGAACAAAAGACCCCGTGTTTCTTATAAAGGTGTTTCTTACAAAAATTGAGTGGATGTTGTAAAAGGGGCTCTGGCAGAAGTTATGAAATAACTCCCATCTTTGATCTAAAATGACAAAATTTTGGCCCTTTTACACAGGCATTTTTTTGCCGAGTCGCAAAAATTAACGCCATTAACGGCCGGCATAAAAAATACTGATAAGGTACCCAATTTCGTTTTTATGAAGATTTCAAAAAAGAAAAAATATCCTTGCAGGCCTATCTTGCTCATGTTTTTTGAGATTTATTGGAAAATAACAAGAGCAGATTTTGCAACAATAGTGATATCAACTATAAAGCGATTAGCCATTCAAGACAAACCAAATTCTCTCAAGCAGAAAATCAAAACACGCATATTTTCAAGGGATAAGATTGAATATATTTTTGTTGGATTGCATTGAATGTATTTTAGATTTGATTACATACATAATGGGGGATTGCATTGAATACAATTTCTAAATTACTGAATTGAACATAATAATTGCTTTTGAACTGAACAAATTCTATTGAAGATTGAATAGAAATGTGTTTACTAATTGAGTGAATATTACAATTGTTTAAATATTGCTACAAATGAGCAGCCATAAAGAAATTTCCCTTTAAAGAAATCTTCCTCCCTCATTTTTTCTAAAACAAACCTTTTTGAGGAGACAGATTTATGAATAAATTATTTTAGCGATGGAGTTTCAAAAATGTTTCTTTACTTGTGAATTTTCGTAAAATCAACAGGTACATGATGTGCTGCTCACGTGGGTGTGAGTTGTTGGATATTAATTTTCCAAAAATGGGTGTCATCTTGCAGAAAACTTTCTTACAAAAATGGGTCGTTAATTTTGTAAAGCCCTTAAAAGAAGCTTGAAATTAATCTGAATCCTTATCCACAATAGGGTAGACATTTGAATCTCAAATATACTGATGGGCTAATGAAATTTAAGGGGCACATCCCCGTCCCGATGTATCATGCAGAGGAAGAATATAGGTGGAAGCAAAGATAATTATCTTTGGTGGAGGAGAATGGGAGGGGGGAATGGAACTAAAGAAATAAAAATGCCAGGGACGTAGTGAATGACGAAATTCTTGCTCGTGGGGGCACGATTCTCGAGAGGACACTTTTGTATGTTGCTTAGAAGAGCATAACGGGCGTGTGTACCTTTAAAAAGCAACCCTAATAGGGTACTTCGTCCCACAAAATGCCTTCACAAAATCTTTGGGGCCATGATGCCCTCCATGCTCCCTTTTCTTTCGTGTTTAGAAAGTACTCAGAGACGATTTAGTATATAAGCACGAGGCCCGCCCTACTTACACCAAATATTTAATCCGATTTGGGCCAAAAAAGATTAAAACGTGGCCAAATAACAATTGGTTTAATTGGTTTTTAAAATGTCAATTGATTTATCTGGTTGAAGTTTGGCGAGAGTGAACTTTTAACAGCTATCACTTTTCTGTCTGGAAATTTATGGAAATTTATGTTTTACCATTTATCCCAAACTGTTCTTGTAGTCTTGCAGAGCCAGTGGCTTTTTTCGGACATTTCAAATTTGGAACACTTCTTTGGCATTCCACCAAAGGAAGCCACATAAAAAGCCTATATTTGATCAAGCAAATTAAACAGTGTTCGTTGTTTCGATTATGTCAAATTGACACATCTGACACACATTGAGTTTTCCGTTTTATTTCTCGTGGGTTTTAGCATAGTCTTAGCGTGACATCATTCGACATTCAGACTTATCACCATACATGGATTTGCAATTGTTTTTCTGGTGACACAGACACAATCACGTTTTGTTCAGGATTTCGCCGCTGTGATTTTGAAATAATTCCACCGCAGGAACACTGATTTTAAAAGAGGTTTTTGTTTTTTATGTATCATTTTGGAATTAATCTAACTTTCCAGGTTTGAAAAAGAATATTTTTAAATGAATTGTGAAACAATTATATACGGAAATCTTATTCTTTCCTGGCTTTTGTCTGAATTTTGAAGACATTTGAATGATCCAAAGACAATTTGAATGACCCAAAGACAATAGGATGACGTAATAAGAATGATGGGTGTATCTCCTTGAATAATGTCATCCTTACTCATACGGCGCAATTTTATTGGTTGATGTTTGTCACGTGACTGAAAAGACGCTCACTGTGAGTGGAAACTGACTGTTTGAAATCATTCATAGGGTGACTGTTTTTAGGCCAATACTAGAAATTTTCAAACAGAACGAGGTGGAAGAAATGGTTGCCTGACAGTTTATGAACGAAACAGAAGATTTGTTCATTGTTTGTTCATCTTGAAAAAGAATCGAAACTGTTGAAATACAGACAATATAAGGCTTCAGAGGCCAAACACGACCAGCCATTTCTGGCTAAGAATTTGCCATGGCGGAAAGAACTGTCTCGTCAATATACTTTATTTTGTTACTCGCTGTATTGAAGCCAGATCTTTCAGAAGGAGACTTGATAACTGTGACTGTAAGTGAAGATGCTCAAATTGGAAGCATGCTATCAACTTCTCTGCCTACACCAGGGACTGGACTGGCATACACTTTATTTAAGGAAGGCGATCCATTAGCTGCCACGCTTTTTGGAGTCACTTCGATGGGAAAAATAACCGTGAGAAAGAAGTTGGAGTACAGAGTCGGGAAGAGAAATAAGTACAAGCTTGTAGCAGTGAAAAGGAAAGTTGGAGCCAAAAATGGAGGTTTTGCTGATATTGTATTTATCAATGTCGTTGATGTAAACAACCATAATCCAGTTTTCAAAAAGAGCGAGTACCAAGGACAAATTTTGGAAGGTTTGCCTGCAGGTTCCCCCGTGCAGGGACTTGAAGACTGCTTTGCAACTGACCACGACAAAGGAGATGTTAACCATTATGTTATCACCAGTGGGAACGAACAGAAGCTGTTCACTACAGAAGTCAAAGACATTTCTGGCCTAAAATTACTGGTAATTAAAACAACAGGAACCCTTGATAGGGATGTGCTTGGCACCACACCTTTCATTACTCTTTATGTAAAAGCGGTCGATGCCAGAAATCCTCCACGATATAGTGCCGCCACGAAAATCCGCATCAGGATTTTGGATAAAAATGACAATTCCCCCGTATTTGACAAAACAAACTATAGAGCCACAATTCAGGAAAACGCCCCCCTTATGTTTTCAGTTTTAAAGGTGAAAGCAACGGATGTGGATGAAGGGTCCAACAAACAGCTGTATTATTATTTTCCAACCCAACAAGATGACTTTATAATTGATGCATACATTGGTGTGATTTATGTTGCTGCTCCTCTCAGCTTTATAAAAAAGAGAGACTATAAAATCAATGTCATAGTAACAGACAGAGCTGTTAAAAATCCCCGAAACAGTTCCTGTACTGTGCTTATCACTCTTGTTGATGCCCCAGACTACCCATCAGCTTCAAGCACAAACAACAGACCAATCTTTGGCAGAAATTATGCAGTCAGTATTCGAAGTGACTTTCCTGTCAAAGCGTTTGTTTTACTTCCAAAAGTCACAGAGAAAGATGGCATTGGAAATAATAATGGAATACTGACTTTTTCCATTTCACCACTAGCCAGTTCAAATCCTTTCACTATTAATCGAAAAAGTGGGGCAATTTATCTAAATAAGCCACTCCCAGCAGTTGCTACTGTTTCTATCTATTTCAGGGTAATAGTGGAAGATGGAGGAACTTTGAGGGACACTACAGATGTAAAAGTCATAATAAACGCTGTTAATAAAAACAAACAAGCTCCTGTGTTTAGTCCAAGCACTATAAATGTAAATATAAAAGAGGATATAAGTCCCACAAAAGCAATATTTACAGCTTCAGCTACAGACAGTGATGGACTTCAATATTTTATAAGTGGGGGCACAGGCCTTGGTCGTTTTTTTATAAATGAAGTCACAGGAGTTGTCACCTCTAAAGTCATGTTTAAATCACTGCGCTCTTATGATTTGTACATTGAAGCGAAAGACAAGAATACATTCAAACTTAGCTCCATGATGTATGCAAGAATCAACATTGTGTCATCTAACATATCATTTCCAGTATTTTCTCAAGCAATGTATGTTTCTGAAATAGACGAAGAAGAGAACACAGGTTCATTTCTTACAGCAGTTTTTGCTGAATACCCAGATCCCTTGAATAAAATTAAATACACAGCAATTAACGGTGACACTAGCCTTGCCCTGGATCAATCAACTGGTGTGGTAACAACGACACAGAAGCTTGATTATGAAGTTGACAAAAAGAAGTCAATGGAAGTGCAAGCTTCAGTTGAGGGATCAACAAGAACATCAAAAACACTAATTATTGTGGTTATCAAGAACAAGAATGATGAGACTCCTGTTTTCCCAAGGTCAAACATCAATTTGAGAGTTCCTGAGAACTTAGGTTACATACCAAATTTGGCGTGCTTGTTTGCAACTGATAGAGATGGTTCAGATCTGCTTACTTACTCAATCAAGAGTGGAAACATTGGAAATGTCTTTAGCATTGGGCCAAAGACAGGTATGCATAATATTTTTATTGAAGCACTTGGCAAGAAAATAAATATACTGCATGCAAAAGTTTACATTTTGCAGTTGCATTTTTAACTTGGGTGCAGTTTTGTTATCAAAATAATGCTTGTCTCATGGACAACAGACACAAAAACAACATTTTAGCATTTTTTGGTTCCAAATTCCCAAATTTGTAAAATAAGCAAAATTTGGAACAAAACAAACAGAAAAAAACATTTGGAACGAACATGGGCTAGACTGGAAAATTCATAAAATGCAGGGGCAAGTTAACAACATATTTTTGAGACTTAACATTTGCTTTCTTGTACATGCATGCCTGCCCTTGTTAACTTCTTGACGAATTTGGTTGCTATTTATTTTTTATGTTTGGTTTTTTACATCATGCTTACGTCATGATTTCGGAATCTAATTTTGATTACTTCTTAGTGCAAGGGCAGTATACATTTCTTTCACAGCTGTTGAACCTTGTGGCATCCTTGTGAACCACATTATTGGTGTGGTATCCTTGAGGTGATAAGTACAGTGAGGAAGAGATACATGAGTCATATATATACTTGTAATCCTTACAACACTGGATGTACTTGTGAGGTTTTGTTTCTAATCCATGGCTAGACCTCAACAAATCAAGAGCTCCTATAAGTCTTTAAATCCATGTGCAAAGATTTCCTGTCATGTTGTTAGGTGTGGATCAATCTCAGATAATAGCTAGAAATATTATTTTCTGGTTTTCCGCTTCTCTTGATGGCTTTGGTTTATTTATTGGCTTTGGTTTAACTTTAAAATTTAAAGGATAACTTACTCTTTTATTAAAATAAATATCATGGAATCTTTTTCAGAAAATAGTTTCAAAAGATTTTTGAAATTTTGTTTGAGATAAGGACACTAAAAAACTGATAATAAAGACTTCATTATGATAATTAATTAATGTTAATGCAAAACATTTTCATGGTGGAGAAATATTTCCAGTAGATTTGCTTCACTTGCTACAGTAAGAACCTCGCAATAAGAAAGCAGTTTTTGAAAGTCTGCCTGTCTGGTTTCCTAATATTTTGACAAGTTTAGATAGAGTTAAGCTGATGTATGCTGCCAATGATGTTATGGAAAAGTCACTACAATACCCCTCTATTATCTGAAATGATTATGCCATCATTAAAATTAACTCTATTGTAATCAATTTTCAAAATTAATTTGTAAATTTTTTCGAAAAGTCAGCCTGTGGTTTCTTATAAGTCTGTTTCTGATTGGTGGGATCTTACTGTATTCTTGTTTGAGGCTTTTTGTTCGTAAGTAAAGCCAGCCTGTAATTGTTCATAAGTAAAGTCCGGAATAAAGGGATTTGGAATAGGTGGGGGCGGATTGGAAAAACAGCAATATTTTAATAAGCAGGGAGTTGGAAGAAGCAGGGTTTTTTTTACCTAGAGGCTGCTTGTAACAAGAAGTTACAGTGAAAAAAGAAGCAACAATGGAAATTTGATGCAGATTTTCTTAAAAGTTGATAAGCGATGGATTGGAATAGAAATGCTCAAGGTGGGAAAATTCTGGAAAACAGATAAGCAGGGTCTATTCTGGACTCAAGAGTATTCATTTTGGTGTCTGAGCAAATAAGATTAATAATTACAATTATATTCAATTTGACCATTAAGAAATTTATCAAGGACATGATTGTGTTATGAGAATATTTTTTTGTTGGTTTGGATATTGTTAAAACTTTAACCAAACAAACATGAACTAAGACCATATTTGCATAAGTGTTAGGTCATGGCATGCTCCAATTCTTTAGTTAGAAATAGCTAACAGATGGAATTAATAATTAAGATATCTTATAAGATATCTTTAATATTTTAACGGCTTGTAATAATTGGACCTTTAAAATACATTGAATCTATCTCAGCTGGTAGCTGGATGCAGAGTGATACCTGTGATGTCTAAAATGTGATATGTCTTAAAACTTGCAATATTGCATGATCTTAATCATTCCTTTTAAGTGTTTTTATTTTTGTTTTGGGGATGAAAATAGTAAATTGTTTTGGGGATGAAAATTGTATACATGTTTGTTGATATTTAACACTTTTGTTAGGAATTTGATCCTGTATTTTGCCAAGCGATTTAAGGACTCAAGAAGAACTACCTAGCCCAAAGATAAAAATTTAAGACTAATAAGCAAAAAATAATACAACAACAATGAAGAGAAATGATTTATTTACACATTTATTTTTTTAAATAAGGATATAATGACACATTAGAGGACATGGAAGGAGTACAATATTGATTTAGGACCTTTTAAATGAAAAACATTTATAATTTATCAGCACTTGTATACTTGCATAACTTTAACGGGGATTTCCGGAAAATCTTTTTATCTTTAGAGCTATTCAACCTAATTTTCAGTGTTTCTGTATCTCGAAGAAGGTAAAGCGAAAAGACAGCAAAAGATATGTCTGCGAACTTTTCTCTTGTAGAAATTAATGTCCATCTCCCTGACCCCTCCCCCTTAGTGCCCATTGGACACTGGACACTAACTGGTGGAAGTTTTGAACTTGACTCACTCTTACCTAAGCTTATTTATCTGAAAGGCAACCGAAGGGCGGCAGCACGCATTTTTTTGCCAGACGAGTAACAAAGCTCAAAAAATGCATTCAGATCTTCGAAATGTTTATTAAATGCTTGAACAGCAATCTAGTTTTTGTTTTTATAGCTGCAGAGCACCAAAGCGTGGATGTAATATTTTATTTTTTCTGGCTTTAGACATCAGTCTGAAAGAACACCATAAAACAACTTTACACCTGAGAAATCAGTTAAATCCGTTGAACATCAGCTGAGATGTGATAAGCTAAATACCGGTCCTTTCCCTATCAAGCTACTGTTCCAAAATATATTAACCAAGCCCAAAACGCAATGATTCATGTATTCAGCTGGTCATATCTTAGCCAATGTTCAACGGATTTAACTGATTTTCCACATGTAATAAAGTTGTTTCATGTATTCATGTTTGTTACTGTTATTGTTTTATCTTTATGTTATTTTTACAGATTTTAGCTATCGGCCCCAACAAGATAGGCTTTGCTTTCTTAGGGTGGAATAGTTTGCAACATTTTTTAATATTGTATCCTATGAATCTGTTTGCATCCTATGAATAAAATAAAATTGAATATTCAGCTGGTCACATCTTAGCCAATGTTCAACGGGTTTAACTGATTCTCCATTTGTTATAGTGCTCAGTGTTCTTGCAGACTATATAAGGGAAAGTTAGAAAATCATGTCGTCATTACTTTGGTATTCTGCTGTAAAACAATTCGCTATCTAAACGGTAGCTTTACAATAATCAGTCATTATCTTAAAAGGAGAAAAATTGAATGGTTTCGTAATTTGATTTCTACCTGTAAAAATTACTTTATAACGCCATGTCAGAAATTGCTCAAGCAGTTCAGAAACCGTGTTTTGAAATTGTCATTTAATCGGAAAATCTATTATTATCTTGACGTTTCTTGAGAGTATTTTTTTGTTAAAGTAGGAAGAAAGTTTATTTTTTGCACTGCCCAACAAGTACATCGAGCACTTGTTTTTTTTTTAGTTTTTAAAACGATTTTTTCAGAGTTTGGTCAGACCTGCTGTTAATTATTGATTTTCTTTTTAAATGAGTCATTCTTTGCAAAAAATGGAAGCTTTGCATAATTTAACAGTTCTTGTATGTTCATGGTCAGTTTCATCAATGTTGAAAGGCCTGTTTATAATTCAGATTCAGGGAACCACATATCTCTTTATGTCTCAATATTTTTAGTGTGGGCATCCACAAATTGTTCTTTCCATTTATTTTGTTTATTAATTGATTTACCACACATGTTTTGTGGCCTTGTGGTGGCTGTCTAATGCTTCATGTAACACTGTGTGACCGAACTGTTGCGCATTCTTCCTCTTTGCCAATGATGTAAACATGTTTTTGATATTTCCTAATCTTTTTTGCATCCATTCTATTTATGCTAACCACACTCGTTTAATCACAGGAGCTAAACTGTGACAATGCCCTGTCCGTATTATTTATTCAGTTCAGTTCAAATACACATTTATATTTGTATTCCAAAACATTACCACAACAAAATAAAATATGATAAATTAATATCAAAATGCAACGAAAAATAAGTATTACAAGTGTATTTAGGGGAATAATTAAGGGGGATTGTTTTTATCATCAGGATGGATTCCAGTTCAGCTATGTTATTTCGTGCTTTTGATTTATTAATAGGGGAACTGAAATACTGTTTTAGGGGGAATTTTTACTTTTAACAAAACAAATACTTCAACAGAGTACGAGAAAATTGCTAAAATCTTACGAGAAGATAGCATTAAAACCAAATCAAATCTAAACAATGGAAATTAAAAACCAATATCTCATCACACAAATGTTTAACACGTTCATATTTCTCGTTCGCTACATTCTTCTCTGTCTGTTTTCATCCATTCATTAGTCATTACTTTCATATTTCTTCCAACGTATCATACTTGAGCATTACGAGAAAACAATATCAACTTTTGTGACTGAAGAGGATACATGAACAATGATAAAAGATCTGCCAATGAATATTTGCATCCAAATATTTAATTTTATTGCATTACTGGTCTAATTATATACAATTTCTTTTCAAATCGAGAGTGCTTTTGAAGATTTTGAATTAATTAAAAGCAATTTTGAGTGGATTAAAAAAACTTTATATCTGTCGTAGGCCAATTGTCTGTGGAAAATCTTGATTTTGAAACAAGAAGCTTATACAACCTCAAAATTGAAGTCAGAGATGGCACAAGTGGAAAATTTAGTGATGCTTATGTCAAGGTGGTTGTAGAGGACGATCCACAGGAAGGACATTACTTTAGCACATACAACAGGAATGTAAATATAAGAGAAGGCTCTCCTATTCTTCAAACTGTTCGAGAAATTGCAGTTGTTGGTAGTCCAGGCACGTTCAATTGTGATTTTGGATTTCATGCCACCCCAGCAATTCTTGCAAACTTTGCAGTCAAAACAAAGTTAACAAGTTGTTTGGTTGAAACAGCTAGTATAATGAAATGGACAAAAGAGCATCCATCTTTCAAGATCACTGTCAGGGTATCGAACAAGTCCAACTCGATGCAATGGACTGCTGCGGAATTGCAAGTAAAAATTACAGACATTAATGACCATACTCCAGAATTTACACAGATATCATATGCAGGATCATTGCATGCTTCAGTGGCTGTTGGGACTTCAGTTTTGACAGTTTCAGCTACAGATGGAGATGCAGGCGACAATGGAAAAGTTATTTATGAAATGGTGAATTCTGGAGATTCTGGAAAGTAAGTTCGTATTTTTTATTTTTGCCTAGATCTTTAAAGTTATATTAGATTGCTAATAATTCCTTTATTTTGGTAATGCGAACTATAGTTTTACTGAGAATGACCATTACATTTTGTTGAAATCTGAGTTGAAATCTTAGTTGTGGTGACGTAAATTCTGAAACAACTTCAGGATATCCTTTGGGATTTACGTTTGCACGCTTTTAGTTTTTCATTGGGAAATTAACCATTAAAGCAAATGGGTACAAGGTTATTGTTGACACTGCCATCATCCTTGTTTAAAGGTCCCCATTGTTTCAATCCAGAACGTACTTCAAATTGTGACACTTCACAGCTGGTTGTTTTCACAATCTCAACGTCTCCAGAATTATGGTTGGGTTCCTTGGGCTTGCATCTTTTCAAATGTGAACCAAATCTATCGAAATTGGTTGCTGAAGACAATACAGTTCTGTGGTTCGTTTGGAATCTCCCATCTTCTTGCCAAAACAGTCTATTTCGACGTGCTTCAACAATTTTGTTTTTATTAATATTTTTCAAGCACATATATATATACAATGTGATTTTCAAGGAATTTTTTTGATAGTTTTACAAGATTGTTTTTATTTCTTTCAGCTTCATTGTGGATCGTGCTACTGGTATTATTAGGGTGCAGAAGGCTTTGCAATCTGGAAAGGAGTATAAATTGACTGTCACTGCTAGTGATCAAGGTATCATATGCTTTATATTTCAACTCATTGAATTCAACATTGCCTTTACAGACAGTGTTCTCTAAATCTCTCCAGAGTAAAGTAAATTTGCACGTCTGTATTTTAAGTTTTCCAATTGTACATTTAAGTTGATTGATGATGAAACACTTTGTTGTACCGTGTGTCCCATGTAAATGTGTTGCTATTATAAAAATATTAACAAAAATAAAACGGTAAGCAATCAAGATGTTACATATGCCTAATCTAGAAATATTAATTTAACGTTTGCTACAAATTGTTCTAAAATTGGTTGTATCTTCACTGATATGGAAGATAAAAGCTCAATGTTATGCCAAAGTGAAAACCTGGGTCAGTGCATAATATTAGAGCTTTGTTTCGTTAAAACAGGCACATATCACGAGAATTTTCATGTCAGGCTTTTTTAGGAGTAGCTTCTAAAACAATTAATGTTTTTTTGGGGCACCCAGTATATTTACATCTTCACTGTTTTGTTCTATGAAGAATTTTACTCTTAAAACGTACTTGATAAATTGTTTTGTTTTTCGCAAATGACAGAAATTTAATTGACCAATGAAAATACACCAATTTGAAACATATATGACATATTTATTCTCTGTTATTTATTTGAACTTTTATCTCACATTTATTTTTAAACTTTTTTATTTTTATTTTTTAAAGTTTTTTGTAGCCGATTTCAAATGAGGTATAATTATTCTGAGGTTATTTAAATTAAATTTCAAATGTTCCAACGCTCCTTATTTGAACTTTTTTATCAAAAAGTGCTCCAATGCGTGTGGTGTTTATTGAACATTCTTTGCCATTTTCATATCAAAGGGGGAGGCGTTTACCCGTTTGGTGTTCCTATATCAAATGGGGAGGCGTTTATTCAAAGGACATGTTTGTTTGAGACTAGGCCTCATTGTTGGAGGAAATATTTTATTACCTAAATCTAAACATGGTTCGTTGATGCTTATCTAGGAACGACTCCGAAGAAAAAGAGCGTAAATGTCGTCATTGGTGTACATGCTGCTAATGTGAAATTACCAAAGTTTTTGGTTTCTAAACACACGGGAAGCGTGATGGAAGAAGGAAATGTTGGTGCATTCGTTGTGGATGCCAAAGCAGAAGCACAAGGAGGCACTATTGAATACAATATTGTTGGTGGAAACATCGGTAATAAATTTGCTATTAACAATGCTGGTTCTGTCACAGTGCGTGAAAAGCTAGACCGTGAGACAGTTTCAACATATAGTTTAGTAGTACGTGCTGGCAAGATTGGAACCGTTCCATCGTTAGTTTCAGAAAAGGCCTTTGTCATCACAGTGACAGATAAGAATGACCATGCGCCAGAATTCAATGTCAGAGGGAAATCTGTGGAAGTGACAATTCGAACAAATTCACCAGTTGGCACGGTGGCGAGCTTGGTGAGTCAATCAATATCTACTACTGTCTTAAGATCTTTAAGCCTCATGTCAGCTAATTATTCATTTCTTCCAACGATGATTAAAAAAATTAAAAAAGTTTTGTTCCTTTATTAAATCCAGCAGCCTTTTCCTGGCCTCTTAAACTTCAATAACATTGATCAAATAATAATATATGCAGTTTGCAAGACAGTTACTAAAAATGCTAATCAAGAAGGCCAACGCATAATTTAATCGAAAATGTTTGATAACTAGTTAATGTTAAAATGTTCACACGTATAAATTTTCTAAATAAATAAAACATTTTTTGTAGTACCGTGCATACGACAAAGACTTGGGTGACAATGGAAAAATAATATATTCTGTTCGTTCAAGTGGTAGTTCAAATGTTCCATTTGTTGTTGGTCTTTCCACTGGTATCATCACAACATCACAAGTGATTACGTACGTTTTTTGCTTGTTTGTTTGTTTGTTTGTTTGTTTGTTTGTTTGTTTGTCCCCACGTTTGCAGATGTGCTATGGAGAAGCTTTAATTTCAATAATTCTGTTTTTGTTTGAATTTGATGTGAGAAGCTTTAACGTATATTTTAATACTTTATTTGCCAAAATTTACCAAATAAGAACTGATCTATTCTCATTTAAACCAAAAATAGAGGATTTCTGATACTGCAATCTGCTGAAAATACTACTTATAGCTTCGAGAAGGCCATTAACGTTGGCTTGCTTTTCAGTATAGCTTAAAGATTACTCAGTGGACTTGGCAAGCAAGGTTTCAAACTTCGAATTGAAACCTCTCCCATCAACTTTAAGCAAAAAACATAGTTATTAAATGTTAAGCTCCTCCACGGAAGATGTTTACTGGCCTTTACTATGCTATGAAAACAACGCAGAATGATGTCCGAAAGATCAACTTAGATCTAGAGACATTTCTGTGATGATTCTGAGTCACCCAAATAACAAAAATGAAAATAGTCTGTTTCTTTAGATTTTGAAATGAATTGAAAAGATTAATGGAAAGTCCAAATATAAAATCATATGCCATGCCTTTCCGTTATGCCTTTTTGTTATCGCTTGTATTTGTTTTAAATAAGGACGTGATAATAAAAGTTATTTTTAAAAACGGTTTGTATTGCTTTTAATTTCGGGAACAAGAAGCACTGTAGAACGGAAGCACTGACAAAGTAACTAAATTCAAGAGCTGCTTACATGAAAGGCTTTAGAATAGTACAATTGTTGTTGGTTTTACCCCCTGTTTACGTTACCTATCAATAGGCATGAATAATCTTCCAGGGGTGAAAGGTTTAATAGTTTAGCTGCACAATATGGTCAGGACATATTTTCTTTATTTATTTGGCATGATTTAATATGATAATACATTAATTTATTTAAAGTTTAAGTTATTTAATAATGAATATCTAATTTATTATCAGAACTGTGCAAATCTATGATCTTCTTCTGGTGGCAACAGACAAAGGCCAACCAACACCATTTAGCAAAACTTTGATGGTGAAAGTGCGCGTCATTCCAGGCCCATCGAAAGTATCAACGTTCACCAGTGACGCTTTTAGGGGTTCAGTGTTTGACAACATGGCTGTCGGAAAGAAACTCGGTTCTGTTGACGTCAAAAATAACAAAGCGGGAGATTTTTTCCAGTTTAGTATTATTTCTGGAAATGAGGACAATACTTTTTGCATAGATTACCAAAAAAATATTTTCGTACAGAAACCTATCGACTTGGATAAGACGACGAGGACAAATTTTGAAATGCCTATTATAATGAAGCATAAGAATGCAATTTCCCTTACTACTTTCTGGGCGATAGTCAGAAAAATAAATGATAATTATCCAGTATTTGTTGGTGGAAATGCTCCTATTGTGAAAACGTTGCCGGAAAATAGCGGTAAGTTAGTTTTTTAATATTGGATACCTGACGACAGCATCTTTCTTAAGTCTTTTGGTTTCAGGCAGGGGGTATGATATCTCAAAGGGGTTTTTAGGTGTGTATTGTGTTATACTGTGTACTGTATGGGCGTGTATTGAAAATGCTATGAGCTATGGTGCAAGACAGTTATAAATATATGTATACATATATATTTATATATTTATATATATATATAAAATTATCTTATATATATTTATATATATATATATATATATATAAAATATCTTGGGAAAATGTCATAATGCTGTCAACACAGAAATCTAAATACTTTTTTAATGCGGGGACAACGCTTGGGTTACAGTAAAAATTCGCACCTAAGAACCTAGAAACTTATTGATGAATGAGTGACGGTATTTAACGTGCCTAGCCTGCAAAAGCCTCGAGATGAATTGTTTCTAGAAGGGGACACTTGTTATACCTAGCCATCCACAAACCTCAGCAAGCTGGTGCTCATTTTATCGACTTTGGAAGGATAGAAAGCTGATTGAACTTTGAAAAATACTGCAAGATAGTATCTTTTCAAGCTGATAATATTACATGTATTTGCTGCTGTTAAAGTGAAATTGCAAACTAGATGTTTTTAAAAAGTTACCTCTAACTTTCAGGTTGAGGTTTCTTGAAAGGAATAATGGTTCTTGTGTTCGGAATTTTAGTGATAATAGTTTCTCATGAGAATTATCAGATGAGATCGATGAATTTGTTTTTCTATGTTTATTGAAAAAAGTAGTATTATGAAAGGGTTTTAATGAAATTTTCTGATATTAGTTTTTAATTTCATGATAATAAATGTTGTTATTAGTAAATTATTTTTTGCAGCCAAGGATACATTGATATGCAAGGTTACTGCTGTAGATCAAGATTCGCTTAAAGGTATCGGAGTGACCTACAAGTTGTATCAAGTTGGAAGCAAATTCAGTGAAAACAAGTTTATTGTTGACTCCATCAGTGGCGAGGTGAAATTGAGTAACTTTTTGGATTATGAAGTTCTTGACAGGCATGTCATCACTGTAAAAGCTACTGAAACTGAGAGTCCCAAAGCGTATGGTAAGTTTTTCCTGTGAACTACAGTTATGCCACGTATTTAAGAAACTTATTTTTCAGATTCAGCCCTATTGTTTACAAAGATTTGCTGCTGTTTTCCCATTGCTCTTCTGAGAAAATGAGCCTAGAGGTTTCTGATCAATAATTTCTTAAATGCGGAGCCTTTACTGTATATATGTATATATATTGTAAAACTGCTGATAAATGCATTTAGTGTACATTTATTTAGACATTTTTTTGATTTCGGAACCACTCTCTCCACTTTATTATTAATTATTAATTAACCTATATCTATATGTGTTTTGCAGTGATCTCCAACGTGACGAAGCAAAATTCTTTTTAAATTATATCAAATCAAATTAAAAATGCAACTCTCAATTCATTTCAAAATTATTAGAAACGTTTCAATTTTTTAATTCATTTGATTTTTCATCAAGGGTATTGTTTCATAAACAATAGGCCATAGGGTATTGTTTTACCCATTGTTTTCCATAAAAACAGCCGGAAGTTTCTTACATGTTTCTTACATGTAACTTAAAGTATAACTTTGTGGTTATTTGGTAGATTTTAGCAAATTAAGTATCAAACCATAAACTGTGTATCAAATTCAAGCAAACACAGCGTTTATCAATAATTAAAGCTCCTTCGCAGCAGCTTTGCAAATGAAGCTCCACAACAGCTTTATCAAAACTAAAGATCTTCCATATGCAAATGGAAAACATTTTTTTGGGAAACCTGATATTTGTTCATGCTGTATCAAATATATTTTGTGAAATTGTAATCTTGAAAATGTAATCTTGTTATTTCTAATTAATTATTTTAGCGCTGAAGGATGTGATCATTAATGTTGTTGATGTCAACGACGAACCTCCGATTTTCAGTGGTGCTTATGAGACTGAAATTCCCAGGGATGCACAAAAAGGCGAAAAAGTGTTCCAAATTTTTGCATCTGATTTAGACAGTGGGAAGAATGGTGAAATCAGATATTCGCTAGCAAAGGATGAATATAGCCTATTTTCTGTGGATCCAGTTACTGGCATTATTACTCTCCGAGAAACAGTGGCTGTAATATCTAGTAATGTGTTTAAGATTACAGCAATTGCTACAGATCAAGGAAATCCGGCAAAGACCGGGCAATCTCTAATCGTCATAAAAGCGATTATTCTCGACGGACCACCAAAGTTCACGTTGCCTGTGTTTAAGTATGATGTGGATGAAAATATAGTAATGACTGGGAGCGCAAAGGCACTGAGCGTTGACAGAATCACATACAGCATAATAAGCGGAAACACAGCCAACAGATTCCAAATAGATAGGTTGACGGGAAAAATCTCTTCAAGGAAGAAGCTTGACGCGGAACAAGGGATGAAGTACGTTCTGACAATTGAAGCTAGAGACACCAGTGATAGAATCTCCACAAGAAAGGTTATTGTTAATGTCAAGAATCTCAACGATAATGTTCCAAAGTTTTTAAATGCCAAAAATGGCCTGATTGAGCAAGTCGTTTCCAACAAGATGGCTGCTGGTGAGACAGTTGTCACAGTAATGGGCGAAGATTTGGACGTTGGTGATGTATTGACTTATGAAATATCTGACAAAGCAATGAAAGAAATGTTTGAAATTGGTTCGAATACGGGTGTTATCAAGCTGAAGAAACCGCTTGGAAATGTCGTTGCTGGGAACAACTACGCAGAATTTCAAGTTGTAGCCACTGATCGTGGACCGCTTAAGAGCTCAGTCAAAGTCAGAATCGTTTTCGCTAATTTCAAAGCAGATCATGTGAAAATTCAGAAAAAGGTTTCCGAAGATGCCGCGGTTTCTTTGTCGCCGATAGTTGTTGACTTGCCACGGATCTACCCTCGTGGGAGCTATCAAATCATTTACCCAAAGTACCATCCGTTTAAAATATCAAAGAAAACAGGAGATATAAGTTTAGCCAAGAAACTTGACTACGAAAAGGTTCAGAGTTATTTCATTGTTATTCAAGAGAACAATGAGCAAGTCACAACGCAGTATCTCGACTATAAATTAGAAGTAACCGTTCTTGACGTCAATGATAATCCTCCTATGTTCAAAATGACGACGTTTTCTGCTAAAGTGAATAAAAATGCCAAACCAGGAACTCAAGTGATTCAACTTATTGCCAAGGATGCTGACTCTGGTGATGCTGGACGTATTTCCTATGAAATTCTCACTAAAAATGTTCCATTTACAGTTAACCCAGTTACTCATTACATAGAGGTTTCAAAGTTCAACGCGCTTACTGAAGCACAGTATCATATCAGTGTCAGGGCAGAAGATTCTGGCGTCCCATCATTGACTAGCAGCATTGTCCGTGTTAAAATCAGTGTTGTAAACGAACCTCCCAAATTCGAGAAAATGCTGTACAAGTTCAAAGTTTCAGAAAAGGCTAATGTTGAGGATGTTGTTGGTGCTGTCAATGCCAAGAGCTTGTCTGGAATAGCTGTTGAATACGCGATTACTTACGGAAACAATGGAGACAAATTCCGAGTTGACAAGCAAGGAAAAATTATTGTGCAAAGATCACTTGATTTTGAAAAAGATCAAAGCGCATTCTCATTGGTTGTTACTGCACAGGAGATTGCCTCTATGTCGCTGAAGGCTACGACAAATGTTATTATCGAACTTATCAATGTAAATGATAACTTACCGGACTTTACAAAAGTTGTATACAGAACACCTGAAATACGCGAGGATATGCCTATTAATTCCTTAATTTTAAAGGTAATTTTCATCTTTTTATTGAAATATTTTACGCTCAAATGTTCTGGAAAGTTTACTTTCAACAAGGCTTTTCGATTCTCAGAACATCTTTAAATTTTTGAAATATAGGCTGAATTTCTAATCATTATCATCGTCGATTTTATTCGTAGAATAAGATAGCAAAACGTTTTTTCTTTTTGCTAGGTGTCTGCCACAGACAAAGATTGCGGGAAGTCAGGCGTATGCATACTTGGTTCCCTTATTTACAAAACTGATGAATTCAAAAACACTTTCAAGCTCGATTCCATGAGAGGAGAAATTCGCAACATCAAACCTCTTGATTATGACACCAAGAAATTGTACGAATTCAATGCTATGGTTGAAGACTCAGGAATCATAAAACGAACAGCTTTAACCAGAATTATTATTCCCCTGAAAAACGTGAACGACAACCCCCCAATATTCGACCCAACACATCAGACACTGTATCTTTCAGAAGAAATTCAAGTTGGCGTTGCTGTCATCGTTGTCAGGGCGTCAGACGTTGATAATGATAGACTGACGTATGCAATAGAAGAAGGAGACAAAACCGTTTTTGGAATTGATAGCCGAACAGGTTTGTGTTTCAACGTCTTCACCCCTGAAAGGATTAATCGTCTATTACTATACAACGTAAAGTGTTATGTTTTCAGGGGTAAATTTAGATTGAACTGTTAATTTATTTCTGAGAGTTTAAAATACTTTTTATCTTTTGAATGAGTTGGTTTGTTTGTGCTACCCCCTGAAAAATGAAAAGTTGGATATGATTTACTTGTTAATTTGAAATAAAAACGGGTGTAAACAGCCTGGGGATTATAGATAATCTTTTTTGTGTGAAATAATTGTGATGTTTCTATTCGTGGAGAGTTATGGAGTTTCGACCGAATTTTTTGTTTTCTTCAACCTCGTACCCAGGGCTATTTCATTCAGAAGACTTACCTACAAATTTATGTGAGCTCGTAAATTTATGCCTCATCAAAAGAGTTAATTTATGCCTCATAATTTTTCGAATTCTACATGGCTGTTCGTTTTTCGCATTCAAATTTTGCAATCTCAGTCGACGACAAGACTCAGTCGAATGTTGATTTCCATGCGTATTGTTTCTCATAAGCCTCTCGAGATTCAGTCGAATGTTGTTGATTCTTATACGCCAATAAAAACGCATACCAGCCAGGTAGGTACCAGGGGTATTGTATGAATAGCCCTGGGTATGAGTTTGTGTTTTCTTTTGAATGTAATTTGTAAAATGCTCATTTACTGAGACTTTTGAAGAAGGTTTGAAATTAACTTTTAAATGTTTTTATCCGCAGGTCTTGTAACTGCGAAGACACGCCGGTTATTGCAGCCGTCATATTCTTATAAAATCAGCGCATGGGACGGAAAACAGAAGGGATATTTCAATTTGATAATCAGAATTGACGATAAGAACGACAAAGCGCCGCAATTCACAAACTGTGCCAGTTACCGTCCAACTGTGATGGAAAATAAACCAGCTGGGACAACAGTGATTAGAATCACTGCTACCGATGACGATTTAGGCCGCAGTGGAAGCATTGAATACAGTTTGTTGCAGACAAGTAGCAAGGGTGGCAGTCAGGGAGCAGGGGCAGCACCGAGTAACGTTGGGTCATCTGAAACAAATAATTTTGTCATTGATAGTCGAGGAAATATAAAGACAAACAGGGCAAGTTTAATTGAATGCATGTTGTTGTTTTTTTCTTGTTTTGCGTTGTTTGTTTTATTGTTTTGTGTTTGGAACAGAACCTGAGTAATTTGTCATTTCTAAGCCGGAATTATTTTGCATTTTTTGCCAAATTTCAATGTTTAGTGACGAATGACATTTGATCACTCAAATTTCCAGCTAACTCAAGCAATTACTTTTTCGTCATAGAGTTTGAGAGTTAACAACCTCATTTATTTGTTCAAAGTTTCCTTCAATCAGCATTGTACTGCTCTATTTAATATATATATATATATATGCTTTTTTGAAATTTATTTTGTGTTGGAAAAGATAAAAAACGCATCTTGCGCTTCACGTCCGAATTCATTTAAAATTGGCAGCTAAATCCTATCTTAGTTTTGTTTTGCAGGGGATAGCACATGCAAATTAACTTAATTCAGAAAATGAACTTAATTTGAAGTATCTGAAATGAATACAAAATTCTGTCAGCATTTACCTCCTGAAAACATGAAATTTTACGTTGTTAAGCAACAGGCCACATGGCCTTTACTAGGCAAAGGAGTTTAATTTTAATTTTAATTTTAGGTATTTGACAGAGAAACGCAGGCGGAATACACTGTTTTGGTGATTGCACGAGATGGAGGCCCGAACAGGACTGAGGCTGAAAGGAACTCAGCTGCTTGTCAGTTGACTGTTACTATTGGTGACCAAAACGACATGAAGCCAATTTTTGCCATTGAGAATTATGATGTAGGGATTTGGGATCAAACTCCAGTTGGAACTGTAATATTAGAAACATCAGCCATTGATGCAGACAAAGGGGCAAACGCTAAAATAGAATATTCTCTGTTTGAAGACAATTCTTATTTTTCTATTCCTGATAAAACCAACGGCAAGATAAAAGTCAAGACATCGCTTATTGGAAAACTAGCAACGTTCAATTTCAGAGTCAAGGCTACTAATCCAGGAGTTACTTTCAGCTCGACAGTGAACGTAAAAGTAACGGTGAAAACCGGAAAACCTCCTAAATTTACAAGCTCGGTCTACAGAACGACCATTTCGGAAAACAAGAAGGCTGGGTTTATAATGACGTCATTAGCTATCAAAGCTACATCACAAAGTGGAAAGCCGAATGCCAAGATTGTTTACAGTTTACCGAAAGGTATTGTTGTGGAATCGAACAAGGACACGTTCGCTATTGATTCAGGAACTGGGAAACTGAAGGTTGCTGGAGAAATGAATTACGAGTCTACAAAAAATTATATAGTTTACGTTCAAGCCAAGGACGAATCAAATGATATGGTCAGCAATGCTATTGTTCATATCGGTGTTTTGGATGAGAATGACAATGCTCCTTTATTTCATTTGCCCAAATATGAATACGTCACTGTTACCGAGGAACAGGGTGCGGGTGCTGCTGTCGGACAAGTGTATGCATCGGACAGAGACTCGACAACTAATGCGCTGTTGATTTATAGCATCGAAAAAAGTGGAGGTGTTGACAACAAAGATTTTATCATAAATAGCATGACGGGCAGGTTAACTACGAAGAGGACTTTTGACAGAGAGGTTGATGAGAAAGTTACTATTCACGTGACTGCTAAAGACCAGGGGAAACCGCAACAAAGTAACAATGTTTACGTCACCGTAAAAATCATTGATTTGAATGATAATCCCCCCAAATTTGTTAAAAATGTTTACAGCGGGTCTGTGATAGAAAGCGCTGTCATGGGTTTTAAGGTGATACTTATCGAAGCAACAGACAAGGATGCGGGCGAAAACGCAAAAGTTCAATTTTACATTACCGCGGGCAACGATGATGGCTATTTTACTACGTCAAAATCCACCTTCAGTAAAGGAAAAAGTTCTGCATGGATCCTTGTTGCCCGACCGCTGGACAGAGAGACGAAAGACACATTCAAGCTAACAATAACAGCCACAGATACCAAGTATAATAGACAAGCTACCGTTAATATTAAGGTACGTGGTATCTTTTACTGATGTTTTTTTTATTGTGATTAATGTGTAAAATTGTGATAAATGTGAAATTTGATTCAGAAGCAAAACAGGGAACAAATATTAATTTAGTGTGTCACTTTATTTCATTATAGTTTAGCTTTTATGTGTGGAATATTTCCCAAATGCTGTTTTCTGTAGCACCGAAACTTTGTTTAATAGGAGCTAGGTTGCAGCTATTGCCAAATAAATTAAAACCTTGCATATAAGAACCTATATTTTAGAATTGAACCTGATGAGTTAAATTAGATTAGAATTTTAACAGTATCATTAGCACTTTAATAACAGATTTGTCATTTTGAGTCAAATGGATGCAGGTATTTCAGCCTGTAATTTCTTAGTGGAAGGTTGTTTTATAAGGGTTTTAATGTATCATTTAAGCTTTTTAAGCAAACTGCATTTCATTAAACAATAATGCAGCATGAGGCAAATAAAAACAAAAAATCAATCAGCACTACGAAGGGTTTATGCCCGAATCGTATAGTCGTATTAAGCTCCAGGCTGGCTATATTTACTTCTAGGATAAAGAATTTACTAATCAGTAAGTATAATTTGAATAGTACTATATTCGCCATATACCGTAATGATTTGTTCAAGGCCCGAGGAGGCTTATTCACAACTTCAAGAGGGGGCCTGTTACATGCTTTAGTACATACATATGTTTTAATTGACATACGGAATGATTTCATTTCACAGGTTACTGATGCTAACGACAATGCACCAAGATTTGAAAAAGATTACTATTTGGGAAGAATCAAGGAAGGTTCGAAAGCCAAAGTTTTTGTGACAAAAGTGAAAGCAGTCGATAAGGACACTCTTGCCGTACAAAAACCAATTAGATACTCTCTTGGCAAAGATGCTATGGGAATGTTTGTCATTGATCCTGTTACTGGAGTCATTTCTACTGGTAAATAATTCTTATATAGCCTGTTGACAGCCAAGTTTTTTGCTAGCCTGCCTGCATGTATGTAGACTCGACACGACTGGTTCCTTTTAGGAGAATTTAGTTAATGAAAAATTCCAATTTAACAAAATTCTTCTAAAAGGAACCAGTCTAAAATTTTGCATTTAAATACTTACAAATAATTCATGGTTTTCCCAACACCAGTTTTCCAGTATCAAATATTTGAATTTGAAAGGAGTTCTCCTTGTCACAATGTTTAATGAAACACTTTTAAAACATTTAAAACACAAAAACATTTAAAAATCTTCTCTTGGTAAATAATTAATATGTATATATTTAGTATTTCCCTTCACGTGAAAATTTTTACTGTTCTTTATTGTTTAACCTTTCATGTCATAGACACTGAATTTTTTATCAGTCTTTGAGGAGGTGCCTTTGTTGGAAAAATGAATCTTGAAAAATGAATCCTTTTGTTGTATTAACCTGCTACTTTTATAGGTGAATAGATGTCATCGATCTAGAGCGGTTAAATCTAGAGAAAAGTTGATTTTCTTCTTGAATTATTAACTTGAGGGAAGAGATTCAGATATTTCTAGGGGAGGTTTGGGAAACTGGATCACCTCGGTTATAAACGTAATATACTAGTAAATAAATAATGACGTAGTTGCCATCGCTACTGCAAACCTGAGAACCCTAATGCTGGATAGAAAAGTGTGGAGAGGAGAGATACACAGGTCTTGAGTTGGCATTGGATAATCTGCGCTCTTGCATCGCATTGCAAGTAAACCCTGTTGATAAACCTTGCTTATAAACGTTATAAAAATAGTATAAACGTAATAATAATAAATAAACCAGATAAATATGGCAGTTTACCCTGGTTACTACCAAACCCCTATCAAACCCTGTTATTAAATATTTGTGAAGAACGTTATGAAAATAATATAAACGTAATAGAAATAACTAAGCCAGATAAATATGGAAGTTCACCCTGGTTTCTTCCAAATCTTGTTATTAAACCTTGGTTATATATGTAATAATAAATAATCCAGATAATAAATATCTAAGAAATGAATGTAATAATAAATAATCCAGATAATAAATATCTAAGAAATGAACGTAATAATAACGGTTTACCAAAGTTGAATAAAACTCAATTTTGGAATACATCTCAAATACTATAAGAAAGACAGCAAGACCCTGCATTTAAGAAAACAGTAAAAAATATATGTAAACAATAGAGCTGAATTGAAAAAAGTGATTTCCGAAATTCCGTGCCTGACGGGACCTTTCTGTACGTCAAAGGAACACCTCTTAAATGTTTTATGCTAAAGTTGTAATTTCTATTGCAGCAAACGTAGATTACGACCGGGAGAAGAAAAGCGTGTATCGTTTTACAGTTATTGCTACAGATGGCAAGCTGAATGGCACAGCTGTCGTGAAATGCGTGATTGATGACGTCAACGACGAAGCTCCGTATTTCCCGGGCTCACCATTCACGCGTTATGTTGAAGAAAATAAGCCGATTGGTACTCGCGTTGGATACACTCCAGCAAAGGATAATGATGATCCCAATGCAGGTGGAAACGCAATAATAAAATACACAATCAGTGGCGACAAAAAAGGGTTTAAGATTAACGAAAATACTGGATTAATAAAAACGACAAAGATGTTTGACAGAGAAGATTCTAAACATTCTTCAATTTACAAAATTAAGGTAGTGGCAAGTGATTCCGGTGTGCCGGTTCAGACAAATCACACGTTTGTTACTATCATTATAACAGATGCCAATGACAATGACCCCAAATTTACTAAAAGCGTTTTCTCTGGAAAGCTGGCCGAGTGTGCTCCAGTTGGCTCAGTAATTACAACTGTCAAAGCTGTTGACAAGGATGATCCTAAGAGTGTCAATGCCCAGCTGTTGTATTACGTTATCAGCAGCACACATGGCTCTGCAAAGTACTTTCATGTCAATGATAAAACTGGGGTTGTTACCGTGGCTAATGGCCTGGACTATGAGAGATCTAGCTCATACAAGCTGAAAATTGGTGTTAAAGATCGCGGTGTTCCACCGAGACCGATTGGAAAGGAAGAAACAGCAACTGTAGACATTAGTGTCACTGATTGCAACGACAACAGACCAAGGTTTGTGCCTAGTTCCTACCATGTTTCGTTACTAGAGAATGCAGTTGTTGGAAAGACAGTCCTGACTGTGGCAGCTGTAGATGATGATAAAGGATCGAATGGAGAGTTCACATTCAATATAATAGACACGGAACGCAATTTCCAGTTTGACATTAAAAGTTCTGCAAAAAACAAAAGCAAAGGCCTCGTAACATTATTGTATCCAATAGACAGAGAGGCAACCCCATATCACCTTTTTAGGATCAGTGCTACAGACATGGGAACACCCAAACTCACTGGATACGCTACTGTCAACATTACGCTTGTAGATGTTAACGACAATGGTCCGCATTTTGATAAAACGGATTATTGCGGAAAGGTTGAGGAGGAAATTCTGGGGGTTCAGCAAGTTGTAACAATAAAAGTCAAAGACCCGGATACGCAAAAATATGGCTGCCCTTGTTCTTTTGAATTTGAAAGCAAAGGTTCTGGCCCGTTTCCGTTTGAACTAAAAATGGTGAATGGCAATTCTGTTCAAGTTGTCACTAAATCTAATTATAAATTTGACCGAGAGAAAAAGCAGATTTGGGTCATGAAGATTGCTGCTTTTGACAATGGTAATCCTCGTATGAAAAATGTCACCACCTTAAAAGTAGACGTTCGTGATAAGAATGACAATGAACCCAAAAGTGGTGGCTCGTTGTCATTGCTTGTTAATTCGTACCAAGGGAAGTTTAAAGGTGGCAGTGTTGGTAAAGTGTACATTCAAGATAACGACAGAGGTTCGGTTGATTTGTACGAGCATAGACTAACAGCACAGTCACCTGGGAACTATTTCAGGGTCAAGTCACAGACAGGAGAAATCATAGCACCCGAAAACATTCCCGACGGTGTGTATAAACTGACGTTCAAATCGAAAGAGAAAAATCGTAAAGTTGGGCCCAATGTCGGAAAAGAAGTATCAAGTTTTGCAACGGTCACAGTAAGAGCCATTTCAGAGAAACAAGCGAAGACAAGCACCGCCATTAGAATGACTGGAATCACCAAGGCGACAACATGCTCGCAAATTCTGTATCGTGATTTCGAACCAATTCTTGCTAAGATTTTAGGAGTACCTAAAGAGAGAGTAACAGTTTTCAGTGTACAAGCAGTGAAAGATGTGCACCGTGGTGTTGATGTCCGGTTTGCCCTTAAAAAGGTCAAGGCAGGTTATGCTGGAGACGAAGCTGAGTATGTTGATAAATCGACACTTGTGCCCCTGTTGAGTTCGAAGAAGGCTGAAATCGAAAAGGCCACAGGTAAACTATTTTAATCTGCAATTTACCCAATCATTAACCAGTTAGTTGTGTTTCTAGAAACTGTTAAAACATCTCTCGTTTATTTTAATGAAATGGTTCTTAAACTGAAATATTGGCATTTACCAGTATGGACAGTTTTTTATGAATTGCATAACTTTTGTATCAATCATAATTTCTTCGAATTTTTTTCCTGCCAAATCTACTTTTTTGTTCTTTCTTTAAACTTTTCTCTGTTTTCACAATCTTTTCTTTTTTGATAATTTGTTTTCGTTGCTTATTTATTTATAAATTTATTTTTCAAAACTTTTCAAAGTTGTTTTCAAAATTTTTCTGAGAATCTCAGGTCAGTTAATTGTGCATGTTCATTTCTCTGAATTCAGGTGGGAAAGTTTTTGGCATTGGCATTGATCCATGTGCCAAGGAAACCTGTCAAGTTGGGTTTTGTTACAATGAGATTAACCCCAAGAGGTCATACCAGGTTGTCACCGGTGATAATGGCATCGTGCCAGCAAATCCTGCATCACAAACATTCATTTCAATTGATGTAGAGGTTGTTGCATCATGCTTGGTTGGACCTAAAAAGCCAAAGAATTGCAAAGATAAACCATGTTTGTACGGTGGAGTTTGCACAGATCTTGTTTCAGGAGGATACACATGTTCTTGCCCGAAGAAATCGTATGATGGCCCGGAATGCCAATATACTACAAAATCATTCAAGACCAAAGATTCGTATCTGTGGGTGAAGCCATTCAATTACTTCTACGAGGGGAAACTTTCTTTTGAGTTTGGAACAAAGAAAGCGAATGGTATCATCTTGTATCAAGGTCCCGTTACTGCAAGTAAGAGCGCTTTAGCAATTTCATTCTTGTTAGATTTGATCATCAATAAGATATTAACCTTTCTACATTCGAATTTGTTTCCCATGAACCTGTAAATCATATCTTCAATATTAATCAAAGAAAGTCAAAAGACAAATTTCTACTGAAATATCTTAAAATAATATTAAGTTTTGTATGCATCGTATGGCCTTTGTAAGTGTGTAAGGTGTAAGATATTTTCATTTAAAAAGCTAACTTTTCTTTTTAGCAACAGTTTGTGCATTTTTTGTAGCAAATATTCTACTGGGGAATTTGAAATGATTTGTTGCTTTCTTGTAGTATCATCTACCGAAACCAAGGATTTCATGGCAGTGCAACTGATTGATGGAAAACTACACATCAGCGTGAATCAAGGTGACAGGTGGAGAATTTTCAAGAAAACCGTCAATACTGAAAAGAGACTCAACGATGGTGTCTTTCATAGTGTCAGAATATACAAGAGAGGAAAGGTAAAGATAATGCTTTAGTTTATCAGGGAACCCTTTCACGCCCGGATTTCTTTCTGCTAAACAGGCAAATACTATTCAAGTTTTGTTTTGCAGGGGGTAGCGCATGCAAAACAACTTAATTTATATGAGAAACTTAAGTTGAAATGTCAGCAATTAATATAAAATTCTATCCGGATTTACCTCCTGAAAATCTGATGTTTTACGTTGTTTGTCAACGGGCCATATGATCTTTCCCGGGGGTGAAAGGGTTGAACGTTTCTGTTCAGCTTGTTATAAGATTCTTTACTAAAAGGTCGACAGCTAAACATTTTGACGTTTTGATTAAAACAAATGCGTGAAATAAAGTTTTGTTGACATTGAATTCATATAAATTTGTTTGCAGATAATAAGAGTAACTGTTGATGAATGCAGGGATGCCAAAATAGTTGAGAGTGCAAGTGGTACTGTTCAGGATAGAAGTCGTTGCGAGATAAATGGTGTCATTGGAGGGCCATACAGGTAAATATCAACGATAACAAATTTTTTCATGTTAAGAATTATTTGCGAGTAATAAAATTATTTTTCTGGTTGAATTTGTTAGCAAATTACCACCAACATAAAATAACACTTTTTGTGTGGTAAACAAATAAAGAAAATATTGGTTGGTGCCTGCGACCAAACTAATTTAGCCCGAAAATCTCCTGCCAGAAATTGTCAACTTTATATCTTTAAACAATAATCTGTGAAATTTCTTGCCAGCTCCATTTGCCACATGGTCCAGTGCTTTTCGTGCCCTTGGTAAAGTTAAAGAGGATTAGTAAAAATGAAGTCAGTTGATTTTGCAATTTCAAAAACTTCAAAAGCCGATTTTATTGGTGGCAGGGGTCGAATGGAACCAATTTATATTGGCAACTGTTCTGGGCGACCCACCCGTAAGCCAAAAAAAAATGATTTGACTTCAGTTACGTTATCCATACATATATATATATATCACTTAAAGTTGAATTTAAAAAGGTCTCTGCCGTTGCGTGCTTACAAGTACATTTTTCAATGTGAATTTTGTGACATTAATGAATCGATTCATTTTTTAGATTCATCAACGGATTGAATCCATTACAGCTTGGTGGAATAAAGAGCAAGAAACTTGTATACCCTCCATTGAGGGAGAAAGATTCCTTTGAGGGTTGTTTGAGATCAGTCACTGATAATGGAATTGTTTATGATATGTCAAAATCAATCGAAGAGCGTGATATCGGTTTAGGCTGCCCTCTTCTTGCTAAATGTCCTATCTGCAACAACAATGGTTATTGCTTAGCAACGCAAATTCCATTCAGATGCATATGCTATTTCGGCTGGACTGGAGTCAATTGTGACAAACGTAGGTTTTTTTCTCCAATTCTTCAATTGTGATGGGCGTTACAGTTTAAGACTTTTAAAGCAAGTAGACATTCAATTTAGAATTTCTGGTGGCATTCTTTAAGAGCAGTTTTTGGTTTGTTTTTTACAGGTGTGGGTTCGTTCCAGTATCTGTCAAACAGTTACACAAAGTATTCATTTACGAAGTCATCAGGCCCCACGTGGCAGGATAGATACCGTTCTCTGTATGAAGTACAACTCAGAACGAAAACTAACGGCATTGCTGTGTATGAAGCCAGTCCAACTACAAATGGCCAACCGCGAGAGTATAGTATCCTTGAGGTAAATCTTGTTGACCTTTTATCAAGTTTATGACTTTGTTTATGTTTATGACATTGTTTGTTATTCTTGTCGTATTTTTTTGTGAATTGGTTTTTGCGTTTAGCCAAGGTTTTACTCACGCCATAGTTTTACCCGAGATGTGATTTACATAGAATGACAGTCAATTTTGTTTGTTTTTTTGTATCTTTCAACGACCAAGGCAGCAATAAAACCGTTTTGAATTTCATCTTAGGTGGTTGACCGAAAAATCCAGTACAGATACAACGTAGGCGATGGCGCTACTGTGCTCATAATGCGTGGATTCAACGTGTCTGATAACAAATGGCACAATGTAACTGTTGACAGGCAAGGGAATTTTGCAACTTTGACATTACATGGAGTCGGATCTGTGTCTGGAACTGGTGGTGTTCATAAATTGCTTGATTCGGATGGTGTAATTTATGCTGGCGGCGTGCTACCTAAATTCAACATGAAAGAGCCAACAGACATGAGCGGTAAGCTTTTTTGAGTATATTCGAATATTCGATATGATACTGTTCTTCAAATACTTACCCAATAATACTCCCTTTAATGCTTGCTACAACGAAGCAAATAAAGTACAAAACGAAGAGTTTTGTTGCAGCAGGCGGGAAGATTAATATGGCCCATTGATAAACAACATATAACGATATATTTTAGGTGATTCTATTTTTGAAATAATTTGGTTTGTGTGTGCTACTGCACCCTCTGCAAAATGAAACTTCGATACGATTTGCCTGTTGATTAGAAACAAATCCGAGCGTAAAAAAGGAATTAACTTTTAATAGCGCGTCATTCGTTTAAAAGAGCAAGATATGACGGAAGAATTCGTAAATGTTCCATGTAAAAGTGCCTATTTTTTATTTTAAATTATTTAGTCAAATTACTCTTTTCGCTGTAGCTCCTAGAATTATTAAGAGCAACTACAGTATTTTGATTTGCGATATTTTTGTTCATGCAGGTTGCTTTGCTGATTACCGTGTGGGCCACACATATTTAGATTCGGACCCAGGGGTGACGAGAGAAAGAGTTCGCGTTAAGAAGAATTGTCCTTGCATGGGCATCATCTGTTTTAATGGTGGTGTCTGTGCTGCTGGTTCACCACCATACTGCATTTGTCCTCCTGGATATACCGGCTTTGACTGCAGCCGAGTGGTTACTGCTCCTGAAGCTGGTAAAGTCTTTTTTTGATTTTCTTTCACAAAAATAACAAATTTTAAACTTGAACATTCAAATTTCTTTCTAATATTTTTCTTTGTACGTACGTCCCATTTTGATACAACGTGTGTGTGTGTGTTGTGCGTGTTGTGCGTGTGTGTTCAGAGCATGACATAAGAAAAAGCCTTCACAATCATGCTCACATAAAAACAATAATGACTCTAATTGATTAGACGATAGCCCTGGGGGCATGGTAATAGTCTATGATGCAATCATAACAACATACCAGATGTCCTAGAAAAGGGCTACGCGTTTGCAAAGCTATTGTGAAGGAGCTTTACCTTTAACATTCTGTTTTTGATTGCATTTAATGATACTTTAGTTGGCATAATCAATGACCGTTGAGTTGTGCCCAATAATGACTAAAGTTCAAGATTTATTCAAAACTAGATGTAGGCCTTTCCATCATATTGCTGAAAATTGTTTTTTATGACATTGAAATTAACATTTGAACAGTAGTGATGATTGAATGGCAAAACACAAGGATATGTTGAAATTTAATTGCTGGTTGAAGGTAATGACACCAGGAAAACAAGAGAAAAAGCTCTTTCTCTTACTTGGTCAAGGAGGATATCTTTTCAAAACTTATGACATGACTCCAAAGCAGTTATGTTGAATATTTTGATTATTGACTAAATCTAATTTCATTTTCGATGGTTGATTCAGAATTTGACATACTAATGTTAACAAAATACAGCAAGAAATTCATCTGGTCACATGATTTTGAGGTTTAAAATCATTATCAAAACCTTTTTTGAGGTTTAAAATCATTATCAAAAGGGTTTGCAGAAACACAAAAGTTGCACTTTAATTTGGCGTAATTCAGCGATTATTGAGTCAATTTTGCCAAACAAGGTATCAAACTTCAATTTGAAACCTCTTCTATAACACTCAAGTAGAAACAAAATAATCAAAACTTAAGCTCCTCCACAGAGGCTTTGGAAACGTTTAGCCTTTGTTTGGGACACCCGGTACACTCCTTAGGTTTGTTAAAGCAGCAGTTCTAATAGTATCAATTTTCTGTTATATCATACCTTAAACCCTATATATATATATTTAAATATAACACGATGTGAACAAATGAATTTATTTCTCTAGGAGCATTTGCTGTTGTTGGCACAGAGGGGTATGTTGTAATGGTAGTCGTCATGGTTGTATTTTTGTTGGCACTTGTTTTGGCTGCGTTGTTACTGGCCGGAAGGTTGGCTGCAAAGAAAACTGTACCGGTTTATATTGATGACGATCCAAGAGACAATATTATGCCATATCATGATGAAGGTATGTTTGCATCCTTTTTATGTGAGATTGGTTTCATTGTTTTGTTACATCACACGTTTCTTTTACAGTTAACCCCTGACCCCTTTCACCCCCGGTAAGGGCCATGTTGCCGGTTGATAAACAACTTAAAAGTGCATATATTCAGGAGGTGAATACGGGCAGCCTGGCTTGTCCGGACCAACAGGATACACGAAAGAGCTTTAAGAATAGCTTACAATGATTATCAATGAGCCCTCGAGAAGTTACTAAAATTAAAACTGTTACAACCATCACAGAAATCTGTAAACTCTTGCAGTCGAAATGTATTAAAACATTTTAAGGCCTTAATCCAACATTTAGGGATGAAATATTCTCTATCAATGATATCCCTTATCACTTAAGAAAACTCCAATTCAAAACAAAAGAACCAAGATACAAACTGTATGCATTTAACACTGTTTCATACATTTAGATGTAGAGAAAATTGAAACTTGATTCCAGAACAAATAAAAAACTCTACAACGTCAAGTATTTAAAAAAACCAAATAAAGCATGTACAATCTTACAACTGTACATGTAACCTGTGCAGGCAATATGTTCAAAATTTTGGCTTTATTAAACACAACTCAATATTGTATCTTATGTCTTAAATATTTTTTTTTGTATATATATATATAGTTTGTGTAATTTCCGTGATGCATTAGTTGGTATGAATTAATTAGTTTTTTGTAGAATTATAGCTATTATCTAAAGATATGAATAACTTATAAAACTTAAAAGAAAGAATAGAAGAAAGAACAGAAGAAAGAAATTAGCCTTGATGATAGTACCACCTTTGAAGAGATTTAGCATTTAACTCTTTTCTTTTTCTTTTTCAGGTGCTGGCGAAGATGATTTCCATAACTATGATCTTGAAAGACTGTTAAAGCATGCAGGTGCTGCACGCGAAGCAGGATTGACCAACGGCGCTGCGGGCACCGGTAAAGGAATTGAACATGAACCCCTGCTGGCACGTGAAGACGTCGGTATGGTCAATAGCGCCGTTGTCAAGCGAGAGAAACGCACGCGTTTTGAAGGTGCTAACGTTGAAAGCGTGGATGTTGCTCGTTTCATTACTTCAAGACTTGATGAGGCAGACAGCGAAGACGCTGCATATCCGAGAGACACGTTGCTTCACTACGGCTACGAAGGAGAAGGGTCTGATGTGGATGACCTCAGCGAACTTGGTGACAGTGAAGATGAGAGTGATGATGATGATGGTGATTTCGGATTCCTTGGAGATTGGGGCGCTAAATTTGATAATTTGAATAAGATTTTCAACCCTCCTGATGAAGATTTCGAAGAGGATGTGTGAGTATTTACTTACCACGTTTCAATCGCAGGCTGGTGGATGGAAGAAAGTTTTAAAGAGATCAGTGTTTGGCTGATTAACGTTTTTTAGATAAAACAAAAACAATGAGTCTGATGACTTGAAGATTTTCAGACTGGAGGTACGGCATAGAAATAAACTTTGTAGATTAGTGGATAGAAGATACGTATTGTTTCTTGTGTTCAAACCAAAGAATGCACTGGTTTTGTTTGGAGCCACCACGTTTGAGGAAGTATGAACTCATTGTCATATTAGACTTTTGTAATTACGATATTGTTTATACATCATTGCGATATATTTGCGAGATTATTGTATTACAATGTTGTTACGATGTTATTGCGAAAAAGCCATTAGAAAAGAATAGAATATTGTTAAAACAAAATCACGAATACAGTTTGCATTTTGACCCGTTGTATGCATTATACGTGAGGGACATAGTCTTCGAATAAGTTATGTTAACTTAGTGGCAGAATAAATTATTGATGTCACAATAACTTTCAAAAGCTGTATTTGTTATAACTATGGTTTTTGTCATAACATAGTTTGATACAAGCTGAGCTTACTCTGGGTATGTTGAACTGATTTGGAAAACTCTTCAGAAAATATCAACTTTATTCAGACTGTAACTGCGAGTTATGTTCCACAAGGTTAATCATTGTTTGGGATGCTACTTAGATTTCGTGATTCCCAATTTGTTGTTTAATGCCTTAACTATTGTGTCATTTTGAAGCATTGTTTTTGCAATGTAGGCTTATTTCATTTTTTGTTGTTTCCTTAATTCTTTGAAGTTGAGTAGTGGAATGAAGTAGAAATACATAGAAAATATGGAACTTTTTAGAGTATTTCATTTGAAAGCAACTAGATAAATTTGACTGATTAGTTTTCGATTGTAAAAAGACTTTTATTTAATAATTACCGCACGTTTGTTGACATAATTTTATTTTCCTGACACCTTGTTCAATTGAACTCGTTCAATCGAACTCGTATGTATTCGTGTGAACCTTTAAACTTTCATGACGTTTTTTTTAATAAGTAAATAATGGTAAACTTTGATTGACTTACGGATATCCCATCCTCCCTTTCCCTTCTATGTCCCTCCCTTTCCCTTCTCTGTTCCTCCCTTTCCCTGACACCTAAGATATAACAGATAACAAATTTTTTGTGGTCTTCTAGCGGCCAAGTTGGAACATCCGTTTTATTAGAATTACCACCCAAACCATAGGCTAAACACTGATGTCAAACAAACTGAGATAACAATTTCCTCGCTGTCAGAGTTAACTTTTTTGCTCCATCATGAAGGTACTAAATTTTGCAACGTATCATTTTGATCCATCTTTTGTTGGAAACATCAAAGGCAAAATAAACTACTTTTGGACCCTTAAACATTTTTCTATTCGATATTTTTGGTTTGCGTGCTGTGTTCATATAGTTGACATGGAAGGGGGATTGTCTTATATGGTTGACGTAGAAGGGGGATTTGTAAGGATTTTTTTTACATTTCATTTACATTTCACTATCGTTTACATGACTTTTTTCTCATTTCTTTGCTTCTGTTGCCGATTGTTGTCTCGTCGAACAGGAGGAGCTTCACGTGTGCCACAAAAACTGCTTGCTCGGCAAAAGTCTTCTATTTTTGGATAACTTTTACTGAAACTTTTCTCAGGACTAAAGATTTCTTTACATTTTCAAAATTGAGACTCGAGGTTTCTTAAAACAAGGTTTCTTAAACGTTTTTGAATTTCTTGAGTAACGGAAGGATGAAAATTTGCAGAAAATAAATGTTTCTGTCAAAAATATATAACACTTTAATTAATTAACCTTCTAGAAACTTCTTATGAATAGAAAGAAAATCACCCTGTTGCAAAGATAATTAAAAACGTTTCTGAATTTTTTTGTTTTAAATGTTTCTGAACTTTTTAGCAACCCCAGTCAAGTTTCTTACAAACTGGTTTGAGAAAAAAAGTACGTAGTGGCTCTACAGTCTGATTCTCTAAAAAAAATGTTGCTCCTTCGCAGTCTCAAGCTAGTCATATTTTGGGACCGAATGATTTGCAATGAAATACGGTTCCCCATCATTGGACACAGAAGCTAGTTTTTGTTGTTGTAAAAGTAAACTTAATTAATAATTATATTTGTAAGAGTCAGTTTTATTATTGTAAAATACTTATCGCAGTTTATCGCAATAGCAAATAATGGAATAAAACGTTTTTGTTTGAAAAATAAGTTCTCATTGGTTGTTGCCTGTATTGCCATCATTTCATCTCTTTCCTTTACGAATTTTTATCATTTTTTCTGTCGTCTTTTTTATTCATTTAAATTTGCTGATGTTTCAGGCATTTTACCATTTTATCTCCTGTTTTTAAAATTCAAAAACATCGTCTCGCATTTCTTAAAACTCTAAAACGTCTAAATTTTCTCGTGTTGCCGAAGTTAAAACATAGAGAAATGCGGACACGTTTGCTTCATTTTCAGTTATTTTCAAAATAACCTCCGCAGATGCAACGAAATCAAAGATAACAAATAAATAACACAGAAATGAATAAAATAGTGCATAAAACAATGTCATATTTGCATGTTTTAAACATTTGCAATCTTGCCTACATCATGTCAATTTTCTCTCTGTGTGGAGTGAGAGTGAGTTATCGTATTTAACGTGCCTAGCCCGCGAAAGTCTCGAGATGACTTGTTTCCACGGATTATACATAACCTTTTAATTTTTAGGCACATACACTTGCTATTCTCGCAAGGTATGGGTTTCTGCGCTAGGCGCAGGGGGCCCATCAGGGCGACCCCGGTCCTTCCTCTCGATGTGACCACACCTCGTGATTCCTTTTGCCTTTGTCTGGAATTACAGAGAGTTAGCAGCTCTCCTCATACTTTCGCAGCAAGTATGACCTTGGTGGGATTCGAACCCACGACCTTGCGGTTATGAGTCCGGCGCCTCGTAACATAATTGTCAAGAATCGCCATATCAAAGGTGATGGATTGAAATGTGCTTTTATTCTGAAATAGCGCAGGATTTAAGCCACGACTTTGAGTAAACTTTTTTTCAAAAATTAACGCAAATTAACAAAATTGTGCTTAAAATCAATTTGAATTCATTGTGAATGTCTAGATTCTAAATTTTTAAAGTAGAGCTTTTTTGGAACGAGATTCTATTGTCAGAAGCAACATAATAACTTTGATAATTTATCAAATATATCCCAATGGATCTTTTTCCATCTGTGTTCATCGGTGTTTATCGATGTTTCATCGATGTTTGGTGTTCATCGGTGTTCCATTGGTGTTCATCAGTGTTCATTGGTGTTCATTGGTGTTTCCATTGGTGTGCAGTTTTAGATTAGATCCCAATTGCCTGTTGGTGTGCAGCAATTCAATTTAAAAGGAACAAACTGGTGTAGCCAGTCTAGCCATATTTAACAATCTAAGGCTTGCCCGAACAAGTTGATGAAATAACCATCTTTCCACTGCGCCTAAACAGTAAGCCGATTGCTCTCATCATCATAACAAGAGTTGACGAGGTCTGCTTAAATTGGATAATTCCATTTGATTTTTATTAAATTGTTTCTTTGGTAGCTTACAAGTGTAAGTAGTTTTTGTTTAATGAACCACAACGTGATTAAATATTCGAAAAATTTCGAACTTCATTTGGTTATCTATAATTTTAACTCAAATTGTTAACTAAAAATTTTAATCAGCTTATTTCAGATGAAGTCCTGGTTGAAACGATATTAATTTCAATCTTGGAATAAAAAAATTAAAAGTATATATTTAGCTTGGTTTCTGGTCTAGTAAGTACACTATTTTAGTGGTAATTTCGATACATTTTGTCGTGTCATTTTCTAATTCTTTTTGGAAAGACAAACGTTTTGCTTATTTGTTATTACAAAGTGTTCATTGCATTGTGATTGGCTGGTTAATACCAATGAGCTACAAAATAACAGAGGGTGTGCCTGACTGGTACCAATTCTGAAAAGGTGGACTAGGTAGATTCATAATTGGTGTCTGATTGACCCCGGAATTCTGGAAATGCTAGGCTTGGTAGGTTTGGTAGGAATTCTTTCTATTTTGGTAGGTTGGTAGGTTTGGTAGGAATTTTATCAGCTGGTAATTTCAGAATTTGGTAGGTTTAGAATCACCAATCAAACACACCCTGAACACCCAATTTTTTAATAAGTTATTGATATTTATGATTTTACACTTTTTTGTTAAACAGTTATTTAGTAACATGCTTGTTATGTTAACTTCTTAAACTCAAAATCTATTTTTAACTTGCAGGACAATTTATAGAACCGTATACAAAACAGTTTATCGACGAGCACGTAGCTCAAAAATGCATTTCATGTGCTGTCCTGGTTGGATGAAGCAAAAAGCTTCTTTTGGCTGCCTAAAACGTAAGTTTTTTACCCTCGAAACATTCGTTTATTTTGATAAATTATCTAAGCATTTTTAGAGAAGCAGTAGCGAAACTGCTTTAATGTTTTGTTGGATATTCAGCATTGTCCTTAATTTTGAGTGAATGAAACACTACTGCCACCTTAATTGATCATGTATTTGTCAAATGGCGAAAACAGAGCGAACGAATTGTATCAGGTAATCTCTATACCAATATTTCCGACCATTTTGCCTCGGTTTTATTTTTGGTTTTAAAAGACAAAAGAAAAGCCCCCAAACCCACGAAGACCAGGATATCTGGAACCAAAATTATAAACAAATTTGCCGAGTCTCTAGGGTCTAACAATTGGGATAATCTATACTCAAAGCATGATGCAAAGACTTGCACATTAATTTTTAATGAAATTATGTCAAAACCTTATAACGAAGCCTTTCCTGTTAAAACTATATCAAATAAAAGAATAAGAGACAAAGTTTGGGTTTCTTCTTTACCTAAAAGAATGCACACTGAAGGAAACCCACCTTTTTTTCTGCATACATCAAAACCGGAAAAAAACGATATAGAAACATTTTGAATTCTTACCTACACAATTCAAAAGTAAAATATTTTAATGAATTGTTCGATGAGAAGTCTAACAAGATAACCAAGATGTGGTCTGTTACGGGAAGTATCTTTAAACCAAAAAGCAAAAAAGTACATAAAGCAAATTATTCATGACGTAAGTTGCCACCAAACTGATGATGATATTGCTTCTTCCCTCAACAACCATTTTTGTACCGTTGGAGAGAAAACAGCTTCTAAAATTTGCAAACCTTCTATTCATTTTTCAAACTATCTAAAATTTCCCGTCAATAAATCCTTTTTCTTAGAACACACCAGCGAAGATGAAGTTTTCCTAGAGATACAAAAGCTAAACAACAAAAAAAGGGCAGGAGATGATGGTATCAAACCAAAAATAATTAAAGCTGCTATCGACCACCTCACACAACCACTCATATATATGTACAACCTTTCATTTGAAACAGGCATTTTCCCAGACATCTGGAAAGTTGCTAAAGTGATCCCCATTTTTAAAAATGGCGAAAAAACCTTGCAGAAAACTATCAGCCAATTTCTTTGTTATCCTGTTTTGAGAAATTGTCTGAGCGCCTCCTGGAGAGAAGAGTAAATGCTTTCATAAAACAAAAAAATATACTGTACGAATTACAATTTGGTTTTTGTGAAAACCATTCCATATCGCATGTTTTAATCGCATACTATAGACCACAGAATCCTTCTACAGAAAATTGAATATTATGGATTTAGAGGAATAGTTCACACAAGGTTTACAAGCTACCTCCAAAACCGCAAGCTGTATACAATTGCTAATGGAGTGAAGTTACATCACAAAGGTGTGTGCCACAAGGATCAGTTCTGGATCCCATTATTTTTACTTTATATATAAATGATATGGCAAATGCACTAACATTGAAACCGTTTGGAGATAATAGCAACATCTTTCACTTTAATAGATACCTAAGAAATTTGGCCAGAAGGTTAAATTCTGAACTCAAAAATATTTCGTACTGGCTGAATGCAAATCAACTAATAAATAATAATAAAAGCAAAGCAAGTAAAATTACTCAAAATTAAAATTGGACCAACATATGTCTTCAAAATAAATAATGAAATAGTTAAATATTTTCAAATTAATTATGACAATCTCCTAGGACCACCGCAAGAACTTCGAGCACCTCCAGAGTTTGGACAACTTGTTTAACTAGCTTCTCTTATCTTTGCTCAAATTTTTCCTCAACGAAAATGAGCAAAACTGTTCCTATACATGAAACGGAAGTTATATTCTTCGCTGAACGACCACTGTTGTTTAAACATTTCTTAACTCCAGCCAATAACTAATATATAGCGGACTTTACTTTTTTTACTGCGGAGAAGGAGATGGGGAGGAGACTCTCCTCCTCCGCAGTAACAGTAAAGACTGCACACACAGGCTACTTATATACGGAAAGTTACGAGGTTGGTGTTTTCAGTACAACAACACTTTCTAAAATCGTGTTCGCGTACATGGTGCCTTTATTTTTCAAATTTTATCCTCCCAGGAAGGATTGATCACGGGCTTTAGGAATCGTGGTGTCTGTTTTCTATTTTTTGTTTTTTGTTTACTATCACCCATTTTTATTGTGCCATACCACCCACGTGTGTTTTAATTATTATTTTCTATTTATTTTTCTGGGTTTCTCATCACCCTTGCATCTTTATCTTGTCCTACCACCAGGACAGAATAAAAATGCATGGGTGATGGGAAACCAAAAACAAAAAATAGAAAACAGACACCACGATTCCTGAAGTCCGTGGTTTGGCTTATGTATTTTTTATGCCACAAAATTAAAATTTACAATATAATTTAAAAAAAAGAAGTATAAAAAATTACAGGCATGAATTAATTACAAGAAATTACAAGTTAAAATACACTAAAAACTAATATTTTAAAACCACATACCCCTAAACTAAAGTGGCAGGGATAGCATTAAAAGATCGAAAGACCTTGATTCCATAATGGTCCCCGTTATGCTTCACATATTCCTATTTGTTTGTGATTTTCCAAAATATTCGAGTTAGCTTGATTCACCAGGGTATTTTATCATCGAATTTTGAAAATTAATTTATCACTATGAGAGTATTTGTTATCATTAGTTGTGGCGTATCAGATCTGAAGCTAAATTTTCGTTGTTGTTCGAAGTTTTCCAACATCAAGTCAGACTCGAAATGCACCCTGGTTGAACATTAATGTCTGACCTTGATTATTAATTATTGCAGGCTATTTTTCCCAAGGCAAAACGCGTTGCTGGGCACATGAAAAAGTACTCAAAATTCTGTCTTGTCGATTTATCAAGACTTTGTGGTTGTTTAACTTCCCAGAAAATTAACCAAAAGTTGACTTACTGTATTTATGATGTGAATCATAAACCTCCTCCCGCCTACTTCCAATGCCTTAAATGCATTTGGATGCTTATGCGTATTTACATGGTATAAGATGATGCAATGGAGAACTAATTTAATGGGCGTTTGTGCCCTTTAGTATGGCTGGCATTTTTATTACGGCGACGAAATTTCAGTTAATGGTTTTTTGATGGCAGATGAGACGCATCATCGAGTTGATATTAGTTGGACATGTTCCAATGCAACTAGGAAACAATCATTGAATTTTCCAGCAAACAGGAAAGCCTAATGATTTTTTGTCAGAAAATAATCACTATTGCACGTTAATTGACTGTTTTTTTTGCTTTCAAAGAAACGTTGAATAAAAACAATTCTTCTTTGAAATATTGCATCTGCAACTTCAAAGAAAAAGGAAAAACGGAAAAACTGACTTGAAAAAGTTTCAAGGAAATCTAAATTAATTTTGGAGATAAAATTATTTAATTATCGCTTGTTTTCAAATTTGTTACTTAATGAAATATTGAGCAGATTTGGAACTGTAAATGACGTATATTCTTTTGAAAAATTGTTTAAATTGTTTTTAGTGATATGATGTTACTTTTTCTTATCATGCAACAACAAAACAGTGATTATACATACAAACAGTGATAAGCTACACTTATATTATAACGTTACTGTTACTAATATATATTGTATTCTTCACAAGAAAGCATTTTGTCCGCGATTTGAAAGAAAGTTTTTGTAAACGTTTATTTCTTGAGGATATTGCTTTATCTTTACCTCTTCTTTATTGATGGTCTTTAGACACGACGCTAATATTCGTGATTTGCTGGTCACATTTAATCTACCCGAAAAACATGACAATTAGGGTAGTACTGGCTGTGACGTGAACCGTTTGAATTTGTAGTTTTACTGTATCTAATGAATGAATATTTTCTTTTGGTCTTCTTCGTTTAAGCACTATTTGTCATCGTTCTTGTTGTTTTTTTTTCGTGCAGATTTTAGCAATCAAATCGTTCTTTACGTAACAAGTGTAACAAGTCAATATTCACAAGTCATTTATTACAATGATTGACGCATTTATCTTGTGATTTATATTATGAATCTTCATAGATACATAATGATTAAATAGACGATTTTAATAAATAAAACAATTACTAGTTGATCCATTGACACCGGAAGCTGGAAAGGGCAGGGGAGCAAATAGTTCCTTTTTAGGGCAAAGCAATATGAAAGTAAAGAAATTTGCCAAATTTTAGGAGGGCAAGGTAGGCGATTTCCCTCACGCGCCCCTTCTCCGGCGTCCATGAGTTGATCTCAGCTTGGTCTTTCTTAACATATGAGTAGATGTTTCTTACTTCATTGTTAGATCATTCAATTCATCCTGGGATGAAAATTGTTTCGCGTCTACACGATGTTTCTACTCGATTTCATCCCGAGATGAAATCTGATGATGTCGTCGTGAGTTTATCAGAAGATGAGCTTCATGAAGCCCTTTATCGTGCAAATACCATTAGGGGTTTCAATGGATATGATCCTCAACCATAACCATGTTAAAACTCATTGCGGTACAAATCTTTTCATACAGAGGGCTTCTAAAACTGCATTACGAACATTGCAATTACAGAAAAAAACTTTGACACTTCTTATTGTTAGTTTTCTCATTATTACCAATCATACCCCAGCTCCTTCCACTCATCATGTTACTTCAACATACCCTATGATATTTGATAACATTAATTGTTGTATTGTTGTTTCTTTTTTTTAATGAATATATTCCTCATTGTTACATTTTTCTCATAGCTATGTGCGAAAAAGGTTGCCAAAATGGGGGAGTTTGCGTCATGCCAAACCGCTGCAAATGCACTGCAGGTTTCACGGGAACCACCTGTGTAGATGGTATGTTATATTTTAACTTTGAACCCCTGGAAGATCGATATAGTCAATAGCTAAACAACGTTAAACGTTTTATTCCCTGGGGAGGGGTAACTTCCAATTAATTTGTTTGTTTATTTTTAAGATTTTAAGATTAATTTTTCATTCACGTTGGTTTGCCTGTGGTACGGTAACATGCCGCTGATTGGAATCACTCTTAGGTACCTTTATACTGAAATTCTCAATGATTTTTCTGAAAATATTAAAAAGTTCAATAAACCCTAGTGGTTGAAAGACACAGGGAGTTACGAAGCTAAATGAATGCATTTTCCGTACGCTTTGAATACACGATTATTTATTTATTAGCAACGTGGGATTTTTGGTGGTACTGACGTTTGTGTAGCGCAAAACTTGGAACTCATATTGCTTAAATGGTTGCTTAGATCTTTAGTTCTGGGCTTAGATAATAATTGAAAACAGTATTGTTGGTGATTCAAAATTGTATACTGTAATTGAAAATAGAACTGGGCTTAAACAGTCCCATTCACAGCCACACTGCCCTACCATGAAAGAACAAGATATATATATACTTCCATCATTTAAGTTAACTCTTTTAATAAATTTCAGAAATAATTTTTAATTTCTTATTGACGGTTCCTTCCTTATTCTATCCATATATGTATTAATGCCAATTGTGTTTAGATAAGAATGAATGCAAAGCCGAAAACGGTGGCTGCTCACAAAACTGTATTAACACAATTGGTTCATATAAGTGCGAATGTGCTGATGGGTATAAATTAAGTGAAGATGGAAAAAAGTGTATACGTGAGTTTGCCTTGAATTTTTAGTCATTTTTAAGTTACTTTATATGTATATACATACGTATATATGTATATTCATATGTTATAGGTATATATATATATATATTACATTTATATGCCATATATATAGTTGTGCATTCAGAAACATAAATATTTGGGTATATAAGTAAATATTGATGTTATGTTATATCATGTTATATTGGGTGCCCTAAACAGGCTACATTCTTGCAAAGCTGCTATGAAAGTGCTTAGATTTTTTTCATGTGTTTGTTTTTGCTCAAATTATAGTAGAGGCTTCAAATTAAAATTTGACAACTTGCTTGGCTAAGACAATAATTGCCTAGTCACACCGACTGAAATTACAAATTTTGCTGTTTCTCCAAAGCAAGAGATTTGATAACGTGAATTTATATTAGGTCAGCATCGATGCATGAGAACAGCATGTTTTGAATCAGCCGTTGCAAAAGAAAGTAAATTCATCCAATGCTCAAAATATTCAACATACCGTATTCTCTCTAACAGAACCTTCCTATCAAAACCGCCTCCGCAATATACCCGCCTTTTTAATAGAGGCTTAATTAATAAGCCCGCCTCTCTATTAATTCCGCATGCGAGCTGTGCCATCACTTAGCTGTTATTGATATGTTTAAGTGAAAGTTTTTACACTTCTCATTTTTTGTGTTGTAAATCTATTGGTGACGTCTTACTTTGCAAACACTGGTTGAAATTTTAATAGCACCTCAAAAAATAACCCGCCTTTCTAATAATCCCGCTTTTCCAATGATCCCACCTTCTTTAGGAGCAGTTGGAATAATAAACTCTGTTAGTACTATTAGAGAAAATACGGTAACTTCTTTGGAATCATACGTTTGCGTAAAATATCCGAATAGGTCACACATCATCTTTTCCTGCAATTTCTTTCAGTGCCATTCCCTTCAAGCAGTAACTAATTTTCAATCTATTGTTGTGTCTTACCATTCATTGATCAGTATTGTCACAATGTTCACTTTAGGGCTCCTTAAACGCCTTATAAACAAATTTTTAGAAACGCATTTGAAGAACACCCTCTGGTTTTGGGGGAACCCAAAAGTTTGGTTATCATTAGGCATAACTAAGCGTTTTATCAGCTGATTATGCCAACTAAAGTATCAATCTTTGAGCTGAAGTCTCTTTTATTAAATGCAATCACAAACATAAATATTAAAACTAAAGCACCTACATATTGGCTTTGCATTTTTTGATCACCCTGGTATATTATAGTATTTATGTTTTTATTTTCTTAAATCAAATTATAATATATTATGATATATTATGATATATTGACAACTATTTTTTGTTTTAAGTTTTTTGTCAAAAATTGGTTAAAATATAATCCTCTTTTCAGATACTCTTTTGCGTTAACTTAAATATTTAGCACTCAGTCCATCTTTTTCATAAGTGTTCAATGAAGGCCACAATCTAATTGGAATGGTTTCCCACAAGTTTTAGCAACATCGTTAAAAATTTAAGTGTTGAAAATTACAAACTAGCTGTTATATTACCCGACTGTGTGTGGCCATCATACTGAAAAGGGCTATTGTGCGTTATTTATGTATAACAGTCAGTTTCCAACCAAACTTTTATCAACTGAAATATTTCGGAAACAACTATTTGCTAAATGTTTGGGATCCATCGACTGAATTTGAATCCGCATTGTTTCTACTGTAGCAAACTTTTCATTGTAGCAATTTTCCTTTGCGCCTCAGTTGCTTTCAGTGGAATGCAATTTAATAAAATTGCTTTTTAATGTTAAATGTTAAATATAATTCACAGAGTTGCAAGTTTTAAAATCCATAAAATGTTTAACTTTATTCTTTTGTTGTCAAATAGATTTTGGAAAATGTTTTAGCTTTTAAAACCGATTCCTTTTCTACAGAAAATACATTGCTTTGGCTTTTCAGTGAAATTAAATGGAATTAAAAAGCAGTTTTGACTTTATCAAAAGGCATGTTTGGTTATACACGATTTATTAAATTTCCATAGTTGAAAAATACCAATGAATTTGTTCATTAAATGTATTTTATTTTTCAGCTTGCTTGGAATGTAGTAAATCCTGGAAATATTTATCTCTGAAGTTAGAAGCTATGGAAAAGGTATGACATTCGTTTTTCCTTGTGCATTTTTGTTTACACAAGTAGGGAAGAAAGGACGATGTATATTTGTAAAATTGAAAGATTCAAGTATAAATATAACAATGCACTTGAGAATCATTTTCACACCAGAGGTGCGAATTGTTTTACGATCACCATTGCTGTGTTATTTACAATTTTGTATTGTTTATTAAATATATTGTTTTACAATATTTTCCATGCAGTAAACAGAGAAGCGAATTTTTTAAAAAAAAATATCATGTGGGATTTTTTAAAACAGAAGAATAGATTTAACACCTTCCAAACATCCAAGCAAATCATAATGAACAAAATTAGAAAATTTGGTTGTTTTTGTTTATTTTGATTACATTGAGTACACTCAGAGTGTGAAACTTGGGTATATATTTTTCACAATAATGCATTACTCCACTGGGGAAAAAGAATGAGATTTCTTGTGAATTCTCATTGGAAATTGTTGAACGGGGAAGAAAAATGTCAAATAACTCCGTGCTGGGGGAAAATAATGAATCATTGTGAAAATTATTTACCCCCCCCCCTGGTATGAAATCTATTCTTTCAAATCAAAAATCACATTATCATGTTTGGAAAAAAAGATTGCGGTTTGACAGAATGTATTTCACACTGAATGCACTCAATCAAATACAAAATTATATTACATCGCTCATTGTGATTAGCTTTGCTACGTTGAGTTGAAGGTAGGAAATCTATTATTTAAGGTGAAAAATCATATTGTCATGTTCAGAAGTGATTCTTTTGTTTTTCCAGAATTCTTTTCTGTTGCTGCAGTTTGAAGTTTTATACCGGGTGTCCCAAAAAAATGTATCAGGTTTGATCCACGCTAGTGACATCTCTCTTGCTCCAATCTATCCAAAATAATTTTTGGGTGATTCCTCAGTAGCTAACTTGAAAATAGATACCTTGTTTGTCGATATCGGTGCATGGAGAGTAAAAATGTTAATTTTGAAAGCTCAAATTAGCCTTCACCTCCAAATCCAGAGCCCTGGATTTTAGATTACGAATCGTGACTTTGTACCGAACAAGATATTTTGCAGTTGGAAACACATTCAAATAGAAATAAAAAAGCTGAAAATTCAACCACCAAGTAATAAATTCAACCACAAGTAATGATGTATCTTTTCAAGCCATTTTTATGAGAAATTCCCAGCACAAAAGAAACGTTTTTAATTTTAAAATTTTAGTTTTTTAAGATATTAGCCATGCCATGGACAACTGATTTTCAATTTCCTTTTTTTGAATTTATTATTCAAGTGTCTTTCTAAGAACGAGATCTGCTGTTTGGGATAAGGTTGTGATTGAAAAATTTCGAAAACATAGCTTAGGCCAAAATAAAAAGCTCTGGTTTGGAGTTGTAGGCATTTTATTTCGGCTCTCCATGCACTGACATCGACAAACAATGAATCTATTTCCAAGTTAACTATTAAGGAATACTTCGAAAATTATTTTGGATAGATTGGAGCAAAAGTGTTATTGCTAGCGTGGATGAAACCTGATACCTTTTTTTGGGGACACCCGGTATAACTTTTTATTCATGGTTTTGAAGGGGTAAAATGGGATGTGGAATTTGCATAAAATGACACCCTGGGACTGAGATTTGATAGACTGGGACTGAGAATACCAACAGTAAAAACGATAGACTGGGAATGGAATTTGTTATACTGGGACTGAGAATACCAACAGTAAAAACAATAAACTGGGAATGGGACTGAGAATACCAACAGTGAAAGCAATAGAATGGGAATGGGATTTGATAGACTGGGACTGAGAATACCAACAGTAAAAACAATAGACTGGGAATGGGATTTGATAGACTGGGACTGAGAATACCAACAGTAAAAACAATAGACTAGGAATGGGATTTGATAGACTGGGACTGTGAATACCAACGGTAAAAACAATAGACTGGGAATGGGATTTGATCACCAGCTGGACATTTTATGCTATTAAATGGGGGTATTCACACTACAGAAAAGAGTTTTGTTGCGTTTGCACTTAAATGTGTATCTTGCATTTGATTAATTTATCCAACGATAATGATCGAGATGTAAGGCAGTAAATCAAGATTTTTAAATGATGAGGGATGCAAGTTTATGTCGAACCTTTTATTTTAGTAATGATCCTGCACAATAAGCGGAATTTAAAAAATGGTGCTTGATTTCATTCTCAGACTTCAATATCAATTATTAATTTTAAGCAATTAAGTTACTGTAATGAGTTATGTTTCTTAATCTGAGTTGATATTAACCTTAAATTTATTTGTGAAAATTTCCTTGCTGTTACATTACATTATTATGACAGAGTTTCGCACGTTTCTCTAGCATTCCCGCAGAAAGGGACATCCAGCATTCTTTTGTGTTTACGAGCAGCACTTGTATTCTCGCGTACTTCTAAAATTCATGCTGTATTGCACTTTATTGGTTCAAAGTACAATGGAAAATTACTAGAACCCAGATACTCATATTTGTTTTTGCACTGATAGAAATATTGAAAAAGATGGCCGCCACGGGTGTTGCTGTTACTTTACTCTTGTATTTTGAGCCAATGAAGTGCGAGACAGATTACCTTTAACGAAACTGTGTTTGTTATAAAATGTTAAGGCTGGGTTTTTCATGACAACAATCTCTTAAACATCGTGTATAAATGTTTTAACATAGCGATAATTTATCTTTAAAGGTTACTTTGTTTGAAAAGTACGATTGAGCATTGATGGGCTTACGTTTCAAATTTTTGGGGCTACACTTCTTTGGAATTTCGTAAATTCATATGAATCATATTAGAAATGTAATGATCTGTGAACTATCTTTTCAATCTTCTGCAAGATATAATTTGAATCTTAAACACTCTGATTGATTTTAAAATCAGCGCAGCTTTGTACAGTTCAACATCACTAACTGCAACTTTTATGGAAAACATCAATTTGTTCGAATGAACAAAGTGTTTGAGTTAACCCGGATTTTGTCGCTGGTTCATGTTGCTGGCCTGAGAAATTACTCCTTAGTTATTGTCAAGTTGCTGACAATCTCCATAGTGGAAAGGCAATGTCTCAATACCTTTTGCGCTTAAGTCCACCTGAGTGATAAATAGAACTGGGAATGTAGCTTTATTAATACCGAAAGCATTCAAGGGATATATAAAATTTGTATCACAAGAAATTATTCAATGATATTCAATTTGTTTTTATTCGTTCTTTATCTCAAAGATAAATAAAATAGTTAGAGTTGCCGAGAAATTTGATTAAACGAGTTCGACCTTTAACTGTGGCATCAAGCCAGAAATATATTTTTGCTTTATAAATTTAAAGTTCTATGTCTTTATGTTTCTATTTTAATTATAAATATTAACGATAATAATAAGCGACGTTTCGATGTCATCTTTTTCAAGCTAAATGAAATAAAAGACGTTGTTTGTATATATGGAAAATAAACAATAGAAAAAAATTTTTATCACGTGTTGAGAATTTTGGTTGTTCAGACGATTGGCGCCAAAAATATTAAGTGAACAATTTGGCGACGTTGGAATCTGACTGCTTGTTCAATTTTGGCTTCAAATCTTTAATGAACAGCATTTCGCAGATTAGACAATCTGTTTTCCCTCGACATTTGCGCAATATTTTCTATATTAATTTCTATGTCTTTATATTTCGATTTTAATTTCTATGGCTTAACTTAAAACATTGAGACTGTTCGTATTTTGTGACTTTTGTGAGTTCGCAAAACAGTGACAATTTTTAAATTTTGGTTTTTTGTTATATTATTACATGTTCATTTATTTTAGGTTGTAGCCGGACTTTCATCTTTAATTCATAAAAATGCAACTGCAGCTGTTTCAAGATCGGTAAGTAAATTATTTTATTTTAACGTTTTATCCCCTGATTTTTTTTGTTAATAATAGGTAAGTCCTACATAAGTTTTCATTTTACGTTGGGTAGAGCATGGAAGTTGAACCAGTTTTAGAGAGAAATTCATTGAAACTTTCGAAGTGAATCAAAAATGTTTATTTGCATATATCCCCTGAGAAAATGGCAATTTTTGTTGTGTATTTGTAGGGAATTTAGGATGACAGTTCAGGTATTTCCAATTTGTTTGTTACAGCTTTGATTAATAGATAAGTTAATATTATGGGCTCGTAGAGTCAATTAATAGGCAATAACGATAAAGAAGGTGGCTTAGGGTATATTTACCAAGGTTGTTTTGCAAACCCTAGTACAAGAAATATTCTTTGGGAATATAAGAGTTTTTTCTTTCTGTTACTAGGGTGTTTTTGCAAACCCTACTATAAGAAATATTCTTCAGGAATATAAGAGTTCTTTCTTTCTGTTTCTGTTAATAGTTTCCTCGCCGAAGATCGCCGCAGTTTCAAAGGGATGAAAGATTGGAGTCTTTGGAACAAGAGGTATTTTCTTAACATTGTTTCGTTGCAATTATTATCCAGAAGGTATTCATGTCTGCAATTTAAAACAGAGGCAAATTTTGTAACAATAGTGAAATTGACACACTAGTTTCAAAGCAATTATCCCTGGAGAACAAAACAAAACTCTCAACTGCAATGCAGCTGTCGAGGATCTTTAGTTTCGGTAATTTTAGTTTGGTAAATCAGGATTGAAGTTTTTTGTTTGAAACCTTGTTACTAAGAATTTATCAAATAATTACTGAGTTATAACACTTGATGAAACCACCAATGGAAGATTTCTGCTACTGCAGTCTGCTAAAAATATTACATAGTCGGTTTTGGCAAACGAGATATTACATTTTAAGTTGAAACCTCTTGCATCAACGTCAAGCAAATATATAATGATCAAAACTAAAACTTCTCCATAGCAACTTTGCAAACGTGCGGTTATTTTTTGGGCCACCCTCCGGTACTTTTTGTTTTATTTGTTTTTCCTAGATAAATATCTATATTTAAGATTTTTCTCAGATTTTTATTAGCCTATTACAATAATATTTTATTAAATTCTATAGCTATTAATGAATACTTAACAAGACATTATATACAACAACAGAACACAAATAGCTAGAGCACACATTAATGAGTATAAAAAATAAAGATAAAGAGAAATAAACATATCTATATATATATTATACATATACATATATATAATATACAGCAAACAAATACAATACTACAATAATAGCAAATTACAATCAGTAACAGCAAGATAAAAAAACAGTAACAGCAAAAATCGTGTTTCTTTTTTATTGAGTCTAACGAAATTTCGTCGCATTTTCGGTAATATTGTCATGTCATTGTTAGACTTAATCAAATCCGTAGTCTTTTTGGGGACGCCCGGTA
>JAYJMH010087636.1:0-31871 GCA_036873815.1 Phacellophora camtschatica | reverse complement strand
TCTCGATTTACAGCTATAAACAAATTTTAACAGGGTATTTATCCATTGCTCGAGTGCTTTTAGGATTATAATAATGGCTCGTTTGCATTGATGTTACTTTACATCCAAGTGCTTTTTAACAGGATTATACCGTTTTCATAAAGCTTTTAGCGCTATACCGTTGTTTTTTATGATGTTTTTTATCATATGCCAAGCCCGTGGCCAAGCAGTTCTTATGTTGCTTCTGAATTCAGCATGATTGTGTATATAGATATCTTTACCTGAGCGATCGCTCGCGCAAGAGAAATCACGCGGGCGTTTGTCCACTCGCGTGAGCTATTTCTTACGAAAAGGCCTGAATATGGTTCATTTTTTTGTCAATATTTTGAAAGAAATATTTCAAGAGTCGGTTCATTATATTTCATAGCCAATGAAACAATGCAACTTCATTTTGGGGTGCTGCCCTGTATATGGAAACATTTGACACCAAGGAGAAATCAACTTTGAAAAAAACAAATTTGACACCTGGTACAAATTAAATTTGGTAAATTTAGAAACACAAAATCCACTTTGAAGCACATATGACATTGCCTTAAAATAAAGTAGTAGCCTCGTTAGTAAAAACATAAATTTAACAACAATTTTCACGAATCACATATGTTTCACGATTTTCATTTTGTAGTGATACTGTGTTGACAGCAAGTTTTGCTTTCTTGTGAGAAATTTTATAATTATAAATTATGCTAAAAACTCACCTCTCTGAAATGATCACTCTTTTTCTTCATAAAAAGTATACACTCTTTTCTGACATCTAAATGTCTTGCTTGAGTATTGTAGACCTAAAAAATAAATATATATATACTTCAGTAAAACAATGTTTATAAAAAATATTCAATTGTGTCAGCTCTATGTAAACACACACCAAAATGAATTACAGTACCGCTTTCAGGAAGCCTGAGATCATGAAGGCTGTTTTTATGTTTTTATCGATGTTTGATATAGTATGTATGGAAATTAGGGAGCAGTCTAAAATGCCTATTCCCTGTCTGAAATATTGTGGTGGAGCCATGCTCTAGCATCAGTGCAATGAGTACATTTTGTACATTCCATTTGTACTCATGGATAGTTTTTAAAAGACATGTGTGGTGTGTAACCTTGCAATATATATTGCGGACTGTGGGGATTACCCATCACAGATGTCAGCCAACACGATGCAGCATGGTCCAAAAGCCCTATTACAACCATTGTGATACAATCACATATCAATACACACCAAATAAAAAAGCTTTAAAAATAAAAACAACACAATATTTAGCTAAAAAAAAAATTAATGAATACCACTTTTGAAGCATTAATTTCTAATAATAATTTTATTTTTCCTTTTTCTAATTTCCCTTTTTATTTTCACCACCAGCTGCCTTCAACCTTGAAGTCACTGACTTATATACAATATGCTCTTCAATCAAATTCAGAATGATTCACAAAGAATCAGATGAGGATAACAGAGAGGTGCTTAGAGGACTATAAACTGTTTAAATTAATTCAAAGGACATTTGTACATATGTATATATTGTATCTTCCATCTTGCAATGGCTTTCTATCTTCTACTTCATTAGATATTTTTATCTTCCATCTTGTTTTTCTATCTTTCAAGTCACTAGAGATATATCTATTCTCAGTTTCTGGCTTCTTTCTAAACATTCTTCTTTCATTGAGATGTTTTGTATCCTCTGCAACTTTTATCGTAAATATCTGTCTTCGATTGACACAGACCATCTGCAATTCTATGTTTTCATAAAATCTGGAAGGACAGAATGGTGCCATTGATTGATTGCAGATAATCCTCCAGATACATGCAGCTCTTACAATTTTATGGGAACACTTTCAAATTTAACGGAGACCAATCTTAAAACAACCATAAACAAATGTTGTTATATTGCTTGGTTTTCGTTTTGCTGATGAAGGAGTTAATTTACGGCATTTCTTAGCTTTACAAATGAAACTCAAAGGAAAAAATATGTTACTTCCAAACCTTTCTGAAGACTTCTTTACCTTTTTAATAGACAGTTGGATCTCATAAAATTTAATCTTTATTTTATTGCAAACTTTGCACCTAATAAAATTAAAACTTTCTTTCCAAGTTTTTTTATTGTGTTGAAAACAAACAATATTTGATTTTCTATAATTCATAAATACTTTAAACTCAATTGTTTTCCAGTTTTCGTAACAACAAACAAATAAAACTGACATCACTGTAAGAAAATGCGGATAGTTGCAAACTGCCGAATACATTTTGAATAAACATGAAACATTTACCCAAAGATTCTTTCATAAAAATATTGCCTTATACTTCTGTAAAACATGTGAAAAGTTTGTTATTCTACTGCTAATGAGATTCTCTGAAAGTATATGCTGTTATTTTTACCAAAATTATAGAGGGCAAAACATGTGTTTGCAAGCCAAAAGAAAGCCTGCAAAAATAACTTAATATGGGGATTACCCATATTAAGCAGAAAGCACTGCAAGACATTTAATATGTTGTATGCCAAAAGTTTGAAAATATGCATTTATCATGTGCAGAACAAAGTCTTAGAATAAAACAAGCAATTGTAAAGATTCGAGCAGGGATTAACCAAAAATCTAAGAAATCTGTAGAACCTTGAATCACATCGCTTGATCATGAAAAATTACTCTTTTGGAACATTCAGTAAAACATTAAAACAAGAATAAAAGAAATTGAATCAAACAAACATTGCTGTTTCTGAAAATTTGTTTGACAATTGTGATTTGCAACTGGTTTAAAAAGTTGTTTTTTGGCTAATCATACCTTTTCTGCAACTGCTCTAAATAAACAAGACCCATCCTTTGCCACAGGCTTACGGTATAAACCTTTTGCTTTCAAAAACTGGTCCATAGCAGATTCACTATTGCATGCATCCAATGTCTCATTTGATTCGGTAAGTCTCTGTTCTTCCATGATGTTTTGACTAGCCATGCTTCCTATGAACAAAGAAATAAAACAAATATGTATACAAAATAACAGTAAATCTTGTAAATGGAAATCAAATGTATGAATTTTCACATCAATTCATGATTCTGTTGTTTTGCAGTATTGTTCTTTGTGTCTACTTTTAGGGTCGCACAATTAATTAATCAATTCATGATTGATGTCTGACAAATATCATCATTACAGCAGATTTCATGCCCAACAAATCCAATCATCAAAAAACAAAGATGAAAGGAACATATTAATAATATTTATATTTAACTGAAAGTTGGTAGGTTAAACCAAAGATCTTTGTGTGGTGAATCTGTTCTGATTGCGGCATTAAATTATGGAATTAGTTATTCAGCTTCGGCTCTGAGAAGACATCTCCCTTCTAGTTTAAAACTTGCATGTTTAAAAAGCAAGCATGGCCTAGTGGTTAAGGCGCCGGACTCATGATCACAAGGTTGAGGGTTTGAATCCCACCAAGGTCATACTTGCTGTGAAAGTGTGAGTAGAGCTGCTAACTCTCTGTAATTCCAGGCAAAGGCAAAATGAATCACGAGTTGTGTTCATATCGAGAGGGAGGACTAGGGTCGCCCTGTTGGGCCCCCCTGCGCCAAGTGCAGAAACCCATACCTTGCAAGAATAGCAAGTGTATGTGCTTGAAACTGAAGGGTTATGTATAACCTGTGACCCCTGCTGGAAACAATTCATCTCAAGACTTTCGCAGGCTAGGCATGTGAAGGGCCAGCATCAGGGCCTTGTTTATAAGGGTTTTACTGTGGCCTTTAAACAAATAGTGCCAATAAGTGCTGGTGTTGAAGGTGCCAGCATAAAATTAGGTGCAGCAAAATAATTGCCAACAAGGAGCTTTTAATTGATAACCATTTGGGATGATGAAGAAATAGATCATGAGTTAAACCATTGCATCCAAAAAATACCAAGATTTTAAATTGACAAAATACAGCTTCTTCTTGCTAGAGATCTTCTGTTACAAAAGAAAGGCCATATCAATGCCATGGTGTTCAAAGTAAATATCTGCCTGCAAACCGGCACTCAAAAAATATCATTTCCACCAATCAAAATGTTTGTGCACAATGACTATAAGTCAACAATAGATAATAATAATAATAATAATAATAATAACAATGCACTTATAGAGCGCTAAAATCTACATACATATATTCTAAAGCGCTGAACAACTTGGTGTTAAAAAAAAACCTTAATTTACAGAAAGTAAAGCTAGAAGTGTCATTCACATGTTAAAATAATTATCAAATAAATACGTTTTTAATCTTGTTTTGAAAGTTTTGACGCTCTGAGATCTTCTAATTTCAACAGGCAGTTTGTTCCAGAGCCTAGGAGCTGCAGTACAAAATGCTCTGTCCCCACGAGATGTAAATTTTGTCTTTGGAACTATTAATGCCATAGATTTTTCTGACCTCAGTCTGTATCTATCACTGGTTTGTAGCCTCAACATATCTTTCAGATAGGCTGGAGCCATGTTGTTTAGTGCCTTGAATGTCAATAATAAAATCTTAAAGTCAATCCTTTCTTTTACCGGCAGCCAATGCAGTTCTCTTAGTACTGGAGTGATACGATCGTACTTGCGAGTCCCAGTAATAATCCTTGCAGCAGCATTTTGAACACGTTGCAACTTTTGCAACTGAGAATTCGACAGACCAAATAGAAGACTGTTACAGTAGTCAAGTTTACTTGTGATAAGAGCATGCACAATCTTTTCAGTTAGGTTTCGATTCAGATATTTCCTTATGTGCTTAATATTATAGATGTGATAAAATGCAGCGCTGCAAGTCTTTGTAATATGATTTTCCATGGACAGATTGCTATCAATAAGTACTCCCAGATTTTTGACACTGGTTACTGGCTTTATCTCTGAATCTCCGATTTTGATAGAATCTATCGTGATTTTATTTAATTGATGTTTAGAACCGATAATAAGGAACTCTGTTTTTGAATCATTGATCTTTAGCTTGTTCACTAGCATCCATTTTCTAACATCATTCACACAATTCTGTATTGCATGCAGTGCTTCTTCTTGTGACGTTTGATTGACTGGTTTGAAAGACAGATATATCTGGTGGTCATCAGCATAACCGTGAGCGTTCGGAAGGTGCTGCTCAATTACATTAAACAAAGTACTGGCGTAAATAAGAAACAAGATGGGACCCAAGCAGGAACCTTGGGGCACTCCATACTTGAGCTTTTCTCTATCTGATACTACATTTGAGATCTGTACACGCTGAAATCTGTTGCTGAGATATGATAAAAACCAGTCAAGAGCCTTTCCTGAAATTCCCACTTTTTTCTTTAAAGTTTCTAATAATATGCTATGGTCGATGGTGTCAAAGGCGGCACTTAGATCGAGCATTACTAACAAGGTAATCTTGTTGTCATCCATATCAGACAGAATGTCCGAAGTTACTTTCAACAACGCAGTCTCTGTACTGCAGTTCTTCGTGTAAGCCGACTGGCAAGCTGGCATAGGACAGTTTAGTTTCATGTGTGACAAGACCTGTTCAGACGAACTTCGCTCAACCAACTTTGAAACAAACGGTAGATTACTCACTGGTCGGAAATTTGGAAATACTATGTCCAAAGCAGAGTTTTTCAATAATGGAGATAAAAGTGATTCTTTCCAAGCAGCCGCAAAGTGACCAGTCTGTAATGATAAATTAACAATACAAGCAACGAATGGAAGTATGATATCAAGACATTCTTTGAGCATCCAAGTAGGGATGGGATCCAAAGAACATTGTTTATTTGGTGATTTTATAATAAGCTTCTTGAATTGGTCTTCCGATAACCTTTCAAAAGCAGAGAATGAATGAATTGGTCTTCCGATAATCTTGTCTAATGAGGTCAATTTTTGCAATAAAATATTCATTAAATTCATTGGTCAGATTGTTCATGGAAATTGAGGCTGGATACTTAACTCTATCTTCTGGCTTCATAATTCTTTGAACTACGCCATTTTTTCTCGGCCCTTTTTTTGCTTTTTTGGCTTCTTTAAGGCTGCCATTAAACCATGGTAAGTTTGGTCTTACTATAATAACTATAATAACTACTAATTTTAATAATGACTATAATGACTATAATTAATTATACTTTATGTTATGACAACCGCCTGGTTTGAAAGACCTGGTGTTTTCACCGGGTGGGATCCAGATCATTGTTTACTTTGTTTGAGCTCAGCAGGAGCTTCTGATCAAATCAGCCGGCGCCATTATGATTTGTGAACGTTGTGAAAGAAGCTGTGGAGCGAGAAGGACATGGAAAATTATGGCACCCATTCAAGAACGAGGGGTTAAAAAGATATTTAAGCGAAGCGAAAATTACTTGCGTTTGATCAGGGAATATTACCAAAGTTGCGCCATTCATAAACGTTGCACTTCCACCACTGACTGGGATGGCAACTGGACACAAAAATCAAAATGTCTGTCCGTGATGATCTTCCAGCAGTAATAATGTTCGTCCAACAGGACTACACTGGCACAGTTATAACAAAGATCTTTGGTGAATAAAATGCAATTACAAACCACTGGTAACTAATTAAACTTCTATGTAATAGTCCGTTACTGTAAATAATTAATATTTATGACTTTATTGATATGACTTTATTGACCCCTTACTACACATGCATAAACATTTGACTTGACTAGTCTTCCTCTTCTGTACTATTGATAAGGACATGACTTGTATGATATTATTGACTTTCCACATTTTATAAACATTTAACCAATAAACATCTAACTTGACCATCTTCTAGCTACGGTTAATTATGTTTGACCATCACAATGGGCTATCCATTTAAAAACTGTACATGGTATGGACGTTAATTTCCAAGGGGTTTGTTTTTCTGGATTCTAAGGGACTGCAAGAATTTATATTAGATTTTCCGAGGAGTCTATAATGAAATACAGGTTTTTTGGGGGGTTTATATTTTGATCTTGTCAAATTATTTGCAGCGGGCAACAACAAGAAGGCACCAAATGACTTCCAAGGTTAAGATTTCCAGACCCTTTGCCAGGAGAGTCTTACTTCCATATGGCTTTTCCAATAGGTTAAACAGTTAGCATTAAATTTCCAGACTGTTCACCAAGAAAATATTTACTTCCATGATCCTTTAAAAGATAGAAGAATTCCAGAGAGTTGGCTTTTCTTGAATATTTTTTCGAGGGAGGTTCCAGAGAATCAAATCTTACTTCCATACCCCTGTACGGATAAAAAATGGAATAGCCCAATACAACGTTGTGTCTGATTATAGTTATATCATATTTACATGGTTATATACTGTATATCCTGCCTCTGGCTAATGAAGAATTTTACATATCCTGCCTGGCTGGACATGCAAAAAAAAGTAGAAGTAACGGGCAAAGAATAGTTAGTTTTGGATGCAAAAAAGTTTTCAAATTTCTGAAGAATATTTAACCCTGCCAGGGTCCCCTATTGGAATGCCTGGCACTCTTGTAACCAAGAATTTCAATAGAACAATAGTCTTTTCTTGGTAGATACTTTTAAACGTAAATCCTAGAATAAGTCCCCCCCTTTGAATATGCCCCTAGCCTAGAAATAATGATTTTTAATAAGCCCCACCCCGGAATGAACCCCCACCCCCAAATTTTAATTTCATTAAGGTATGTTATTTTAATTGCATTAAAGAAAATTTTGTATATGCATTATGGTACTTTTTCTATGTTAGCCACACCAGGTTTTCAGGCTTGTACGTTTTAGGCGTTCGTTTGACACCTAAAGTTTACAACGCGTGCTTTTGATCGCACGCGCAAAGCTCTATTCAGAGCGCTAATTCCCTCTTAAAATGTCTTTTTATGAAAACATTCTTTGAAAAACCATATCAGCAATCCTTGTAAGAAATGTAACAGATTGAAGAAAACGGGCAACAACGTACAGACAAAGAATAAAAAATGAAAAAAACCGGATGAAGAAATAACATTTGAAGAAGAACGAGAGATCGACCTTGACATTGCAGAACGTGTTCGATGATTGTTAAAAGTGTAATATGATATGAAGATCGATTTTTAACCACAATGTTAATTCATTCGACTTAAATGCAACAAAGCTGTCTCCCATGTAGTTCCTACTACTCCGTTTTCGGAAACGGATCCATTTTGCTCCTTTTTTGGCATAACCTTAAATTATTCGGCTATGAAAAAGGATAATTTTAAAAACGCTGATGAAATCGAAGCCAAATGAAAACGGGTTGTTTTGAAAATGGATCATTTCCAGTGTGAAGACCAAAAACGGATACATTTGAAAAAGATTTCCTTTTCAAAAAATTTCATTTGAGAACAGATCAGTGTGAACCGGAACACAAACAAGCTTCGCTTTCAGCAGCAAAAACGGATCAAAATGAAAACAGAGTGATGTGTACGAGGCCTGAAATAACATTCGTTTCGGCCTGAATTTGTTATCGCACGCCTAAAATCGCCAAGGCGTGCGAATTACCACATGCCCACTAAGATTCATATGTACAGGCCTGTAAACTATTAAATCAAATTGCAGCATGTGAAAGAAAATTTGCTAATGAAGAAGTCAACATCAAATAGGCCCAACTTTACTCAAATCAAACTGTAAAATACTCATGAAGCACTATTGTGTCACAAATTTGCGACTGCAGCATGCAAAGGGTTAAATGACAATTGTGAAAATGCTAAATAAGCTTGCACACAGATACCTGAAGTTGAGTTCAAAGTTTTAATCAAATGGTTAAAATGTGAAATTTTTTTTCATTTAACTCAGATTTTCATAATTTCATTTGTTTTTTTAACAATTTAAAATGAAAATTAGCACTTCAATGTCATCCTCGTCATTTTCAAGGTAATCTGATTGAAAGCAAATTGATGATATAAATAGAAAAGTTGCAACAATAGTCAAAAAAAGTGTGCATTTCATCCTCTGTGATAAAGAGCATAAAAAGTGATGAAGAGCATTTCGTCCTCTGCATTTTTGCAATATTTTGTACTGCTTATCCACATTGTCAGGTTTCTTAGCATGCTACTCTTATATGTGAAAACCACTGGCAAAAAATTTATGTTCATCAATGTGTTAGTGTACTGTAAGTTTCATGGTTTTGTTCTTGTTTCATGCAAAGACAATACTTTCTGTTTTGTCCTCTCCTAAGTGTATACTCAACTTTTTCTCAATAAACAAGTTGCAAAGAGGGTTGAAATAATTTCTTCCATTGTTTTAGCATTTATGTCGCAAAGAATAGACAAGAATCATCAGCATACAAAAGTAGTTCACAATCAATAGCTTTTGGCACATCATTAACATATATATAAGAGAAGTATCAGCAGGCAAAAGATTGACCCTCGTGGAGCCCCACATGATAGATAACCAGGACTAGAGAACAGTTTTCCTCATTTTCACCAGCACTTCATCATCAACCCACTCTTGGGTACTTTTTTTCATTTGGATCTCTTTTAATGGGGTCATTCAGTCAATAACTTTGCTTATGGTGCTGAGAAAGTGCGAGTATGCAGAGTTCACTTTAAAGGTCACACCCCTTCTTTGGGGTTCGAATATGCAGTTTCTTGGCTGTCACACAGCAACTTATAGTAATTTACACCGTAAATGGCATTCGAAAGCTATTTAACTTTTTCATTGCCGTTCTCTATTAAATAACTCATGGATCTGAGTTGGGTTTGTTTTCACTGCATTTGTACCCCATCATTAATAGGTCAAGCAATTTCATATTGTACAAGTATGCACATCTTGCTGCCATGCATTCAGGAAAGGAGAGATAAAGTTTAATTTCAAAAAGAAAACTTCCCAATAGATTTCTTGTGTGACATGAACTGCAGTGAAAACAAACATGTCTTATACATCTTCTTGGAACCAAGAATACACTTCATATATAATGACAATGAACCTATTAATGAACCTACTGATGAAGTGCAATGATGAATCTATTCAATATGTAGGACAATTGATTTCCTTATCAAGAGATATTTCAATAGGCTTGTCTGCATGTCATGTCAAGGATGAATGACCATGGTGTGTTGACTGATTTTCAGACAGGATATTAGCATGTAGCAATTTTAGTATATAAGATTTCTTATTGAGTTATGTTTTGAAATATAAACCTTTATATATATTAAATTTTGCTCTAAAAATACAATGTACACAAAATTTACTGATAGTGAAAAAAATTACAAACAAAAGTATAGGTAGCTTACTTTTGAACTCTTTGTAATATAGGCCAAACAAATGCTCTCCCACCAGACACAAGAAGTGGACGCTGGTGACAAGCACCTATAAGACAAAGACAAGTTAAAACATTTTCTGGAAAAAATTAGAATATTTACCCACTTGATCCCAGATTGAATCTGAGATTATTTCCATGAGATTTTTGATTGCCTGAGCAAAAAACCCTTATAATTTGGTGCAATCTTTGGCACCAGTAAATTAACCAAATTCAAAAGGTTGGAATATATCCAAATCTTTAACCTAACATCAGATGACAGGTGATGGGGTTGATATCCAACTGTTGCTTACCTTAGAAAGAGATAATTATGCACAATGCATAAAACTTGGAGGATTTTTTGTACTTTTACAGTAAGTTCCGTTGAAATATTGCTTCAGTTGAGGAAACAAAATGAAACTTGATGAATATTCTATTTCAAGGTGCAATTGAAAGAGATCCTGGCTGATGTAACTTCAAATTCTCTAATGACGGTGCATGCCACATTGGAAAATATTCCTTGCACAGAGGAGAAATTCTCCTGCAACCTGTGCAAATCCTTAAAAAGCAACGGAAAACAACAGGCCCACTGTTTAACAATGCAAATTTAGCTGCACAATCTACAAACTTTCCATTTGGGCTGCATGTAAATACTAAGAAAGCCATGCTGACTGGTAATATATTGTAGTTTAATTAGATTTTTATGGAATCTTGAAAATCAGCCCTTTTTGGCTGAAACCGGCAACCTCCCCTTTTTGTAAAAATGAAAGATAAGGGTGAGAAAGTTATAGTGGGCAATACAAGCCACCAGCCAGAGAGTTTATAAAAATGACCCTAATTATATATCTACTAAAATTACCAAAAAAAATGAGCAGTGCCATTGCGAGCTCCTGCTATCACCGCCAATTCGGCTTTTTTTAACCACCTCCCACTTTATTTTTGCTAGTATATATTCACTCACTCATTGTCAAAAAATACCTAGCTCTACCACACCAGGAACAGAAAAATATACATCAAACTCATGAGTCTTCAACTTAACTTTTGATCTTTGTCGACAAGCTAGAATTTTTATTCGTTGGCCAAACAAAATCAGCAGATCAAATAAGACACGAAAAGAGTTAGGCCATAAAATTAAGTAAGGCAAACTCTTTTCGTGTCTTCTAGTAATAATATAATAACATAATCTTATCTTCTCTCTAGCCTATCCATAACAATTTACCTACCAGAAACAATCATGGCTTCATTTGGTCCGCACGTTTCAAAACCCATTTTGTCTTCTTCAACTTGCCAACTCAACAATCTTGGAAATGGTTGTCTTTTCCTTTGACGAGAAAACTACACTGCTTCGTAAGCAACTTCGCAATAAACCAAAATGTCTGCGTTGCGCAGCGTTACCACTCCCCAAAATACATTCCTGAAATCTCGCAAAGCGTACAGGGATACGTACGACATATAAATCTTTGCATCCAGGATTTCTTTTTCTGGTAAACAATATTTTGTAGTAAAAAATATTTTTATTTCTTTTAAATTCAAATGCTTTTGTTGTTTCTCTTGTGTGATGGTCTAAAATTTAAAAAAATCGAAAGGGGGCTTACTAAAAGGCTTATTTATTAAAAATACACCCATTCTCAGATGAATTTATTGAAAAACACACCCATTCTTAGGTAAAATGAAGGAAAAAGGCACTCATCCACACTACCTAAATTTCTAAGAGTGCCCCCCCCGGATACATATTCGAGAACATAAATACATTAGAACACAAGAGCCTCAGCGCAAACATAGTCATGTCAAATCATGTGGTGCTGATCTCATAGACATGAGACAGATAGAAGTGGCTCACACCACATGTCAATAAATCATATTCCAAACATCTTCGGGAGGGGGGCTTTGGGGTTTTCGGTTTCTTGGTTTTGGCCTTTTTTCCCGTCGGTTTTTCGGTTTCTGCCATGAAAATCGTCGGCTTTTCGGTTTTTATACTCTTCTTGGTTTACGGGTTTTTCCTTTTTCAACGTCGGTTTTCCGGTTTCTGCCGTCTAAATCGTCGGTTCTCCGGTTTTTTTTATTCTGCCTGGTTTACGGTTTTTCTATTTTGAGAAGTGTGCAAAGAGTGTGAGAAAAAAGGCCATATTAGATATATACCATCATTGAGGAGGTGCGATGAGTGTATCCGTGAAGGACTTGTTTGCTATCCTATTGTTGTTTTTGCTTTGTAAACGTGTTGTGGACAAGGCAATACAAATGCTTTTTATCTGATAAAGTCAAAAATTGAAACATCTCAATTTTGCCAGACTGCCCTCGTGTTGGCAAAAGCATAAAAGCGTTATTTTCGAATTTGTGGCTGAAATTCCCCTATTCAGCTCCTCTATTGGGTCAATTGGTTCGTTATAACAAGACGTTCGTTATACAGGGTTCCTCGAGGCAGACTGCTGTTTTATTTGTATCTCCGGTATTGTCTCTGAAATAGTCGTGTTTGACTAGATTTGTCAAAATGCCTTCATAAATATTAACCGATTTCAGATTTTTCATAAATTCCGTGTCGAAGCGTAGGGCAGGTAGTGCATAGAAAATGGGGTTATTAAAAAATTCGATTTTTTATTATTTTGTTCCGGTTTTTGTCAAGATTTGTTCCGGTATTTTCCCCCTTAAAGCCCCCCTCCTTCGGTTTTGTTTGTTTGGATAAATTTTTGATTCTTAGAACAGTTTTCTCATTGAACACAAAACAATATTCCATTTATGAGAGGACCCCGCTTGCACGTCGGTTTTTATTTTAATAAGAACAGCCTTAATAAAAAGCACCAGACTGAACCCAGGTTCAGATTGATTTGAAAAACAAATTTTCTGATGTCGTCTTTACTTATGTGCACTGTAGTAATCAACATAACAGTACACAAATAGTGCATTTGGTTACAACACTTAGCCTAAACTTGTTTATTTATGAAAACTCGTAACAATAGCGTGTAAATCAATAAGTAAACTGTCTTTTATGGACTTGATAAAGAATATATGCTCGAAAAGTACAATCTTCTTCTTCACATCGCTATTGATATTTTTATATTATTAGTGCTCACAGAAAATTAATACAACTTTAGAAATATAACGCTCTTTCCAAACGTTCAGCACCGCATACATTTTGAATTATCTTAACGAAAAGGCTTTTAAAATTTGCTTATCCCGATACCTGTTTCATCGAGGCAAAATAAAACAAAAAAAGAGACAGTACTTGCAAATACAATTTCGAGAACTGATTCCTCAATTCTACCTATGTAAAATAATTTTTGTAGAAACAAATAAGCAAAGAAAACAAAGTTTTATCACGAAAGAATTATTTCTTTTAGATTTACAATGCTTTAACGATTTGATTTTGCAACACGTTCCAACTCATCCTTTTTCTTGATGGCATATGAATTTGACGATCCCTGTGGCAAAAAAAAATGTAAATTAAAAATATAGTATGAATTGCTAATTTCAGATGTTTCAAGCAAACTCTGAGGTAAGATCAATGAAATCAAGATCAATAAATAAATGTAGAAATGCAGAAGAGTAACTGGAAAGACATTAAGATCCTAAGTGTATAATACTACAGTTTATATATATACTAAAATTATGCATGTAAATACAATGATAATTCGCTCAAACATTAAACAATAAGAAGGAAACATACCTTGGATGCATTTATAAGCTCATCGGCAAGACACTCAGCAATGGTTTTGATATTTCTGAAGGAAGCCTCACGAGCCCCAGTGCACAACAACCAAATGGCTTGATTGACACGTCTCAATGGTGCAACATCAACAGCCTGTCTACGGACAGTTCCAGCACGACCAATACGTGTTGAGTCTTCCCGAGGCCCACTGTTAATTATAGCATCTACCAAAACTTGAACTGGATTCTCACTAGTTAACAAGTGGATGATTTCAAAAGCATGTTTGACAATCCTTACAGTCATCAGCTTCTTTCCATTATTTCTACCATGCATCATCATTGAATTTGTCAATCTTTCAACAATGGGGCACTGTGAAAGTCAAAGAATCAAAGATAAAAACACAAAATAATTGTTAGAGAAATCGTCAAATAATAACTGTTCAACCTTCCATTTTTACTAAAAGTTTCGGCACCTTTTTCTAAGAGAAATCTTACATTTACGATAACTAACACTAGCTTTAAGCAGAATTTAGTTGCTATCGGCTCTCAAGAAAGATCATCTGAATTTTATTTCTGATGTAACATTTTTTGCAAACACTACACAACTTTAATAAAGAAATTAGAAATTCTACATCTATGGAAACAGAAATTAAATAAGTTTCTTGGCAGATATTTTTCCAGTGCTTGGAGTTTTTGAAGTTTTTGGAGGAGAAGAGTACTAGGTTTCTTGTAATCCAGTTTCTTATAAAAAATATGAGTAAACCAAGAAACATATATTGTCAAAATTAAAGCACTGGATTGCAAATCTATATTATTGTCACTTAGGGCCAAAGCACTGGATTGAAAATCTATATTATTGTCACTTAGGGCCAAAGCACTGGATTGCAAATCTATATTATTGTCACTTAGGGCCTGTTTACATGATCCCGCTTTGCCGAGATATCTCGCCTAACCAGGATATCTCGCCTAGGCGGGACGTTATTTTACAACATGTTTACATGAGAAACACTCCCAAGATGGGACAAAATTTTGCGCCTTTTTTGAAAAACATTTGGCACTCTTTTTGAAAAACAAATGGCACATACAGACTTCAAATGGCTGCTCACAGCTTGTTTGTGAAGAAAAGAATGATTGCTATGATGCTTATGCAATTCTCATGGATGCAGTTTCATCAATGGGACCAAAAAAGTTCTCTTGATACCTCTTTAGGAATTTATACTGCAAAGAATGGTCAGCATAAAAATCCACATTGTTGTACTCGCAATTTGTTTCGTATTCGAGTAAACAGCTCACCAAACCTGGTGCTAGCCTACCATCTCTGGAGTCCAGCAAAACTTAGTGTTCTTTTCTGACAACTTGGCTTTCTTTGTATTTGGTTGTGAATCCTCCTCGAAGCCACAGCTGCTTGCTGGAGACACGGAACAAAGTCAATCAGTTTGTTCCATGTCGGTCATTTTGCAAATGCAATGCGCAAACATTTTTATCGCATGCACATTGACATCGATTTCATCCCGGCAAAGCAAGCTACCTCAGCTGTTTCTGCTTACATGGAGAAAGTTATCCCGCCATGCCGAGATGGGATGAAAAAATCCCGGCAACACGGGACGGGTTGAAATTCCCATGTACACACAAAGTAGAAGTTATATGTGTTTCTTTGGACAGCCAGGGTATCCCTGCAAGGCAAGATATCCCGGCAAAGCGGGCTAGACAGGATCATGTAAACAGGCCCTTATATTCTCTTCACCTATATTTAATGGTAATTAATTTGCAATTGTTAAACAACAGTGGATTAATTAGGTAAACCCCATCTATCATCTGATGTGTTAAGGTTAAAAAATTAATAAGCTAAGATTAGATGTCACATCAAAGTTTGCAAAAAATGCATAAAAAATACAAGCCCTGGCCATAGTGTATTTTCAGAATTCATAAAATTGCCAGTCTGAAAACTTTGTGCTGCACATCAAAGAGCTTCTGTGGACTCTGTGGACAACAATAGAAAAACAGTACCCTAAAGTTTATCAGGCAAAAATATATATATACCTGTGCTTTCCTGAATCGTTTCAAGGCATATCTTCCTGCAGTGTGGGGCAAAAATGTAGAGTTTTTGTCCTTGACAGCAATGTAATCCTTAAAAAGAAGTATGTACACATAAAAAAGTTTCTCTAACTTATAAAATAAAATGATTGCAAGAACAAATGAAACAGAAAATAAATTTACTAGCTTAACAATGTATGAAATAAAAATATTTCTGCTAGCTAATATAATAATCACATTATCAAAAATGAATGTTCCACAGGTAAAATGTGCTCCTCCTCTCCTGTATGAAAAACCTATGACTAAAGCTTGGAAAGCAGGGATTTTCGAGGTTGTTTTATTCAGAACTGAAGAAGTGTTTTCTGAACTATTGCTAACATCTGGGACTGATTCATTCTGCAATGGTGGGCTATATTTTTTATAAAAGGGTCAACCTGGCCATCTCAGATTTTGATGAAATTTATACTTTTTATAAAGAAATTCAAAGACCTGAAAGTTTCAGCTCAATGCCTTAATTAGTTTTAGAAAGATCATGTAAAAACGTTTGCACAATTTGAGCCAAAAATATCACAAATCTGCCAATTTAAATGTTGTGCTGCATAAAGAATCTGTAATTCCATTCAATAATTATATTTCTGTGTGTATCAATATCTTTATAAGATATATATAATGTACATATATATATATATATATAAATGAATTTCGTCAAAATCTGAGATGGTTGGGTGTAATGCCTTTTTGATTTGATACAGAGATTTTCTTGAATCCCAGCTCAGAAACTTCTTACATATTCTGCAGTTTTAAAATAAAATCCCAGGATTTTTGCTTATTTACCCAGCTTTTCAGATCCCAGGATTTTTCTAACTTTATTACGATAACATGCTGCGTATAGCCTATCTAAATAATCAACTGATCTTGATAAAAACAATAAATAAACTTTAACTTTAAAAAACAACCAACTAAGCCAACTTTAAAAAACATGGCATATTATACCATTACCAATTAGAATCAAAGATACGCAAATGCAAATTTTTACTGCTTGCACGTTTTAAAAGTCCAGTTTGGTCAAAAGCACATGAAAACTTTCTGCAACGTTAACTATCACTTACAGTCAAACTAATATCATTGACTTGAACATCATCAGTACTCCATTTTCCAAATAATCTAATTTCAGGAGCTGTTATGATAGCATACTCAGTTCCAGCTGCTGGTTCTTCTGCACCCCAATCATCAGCCATTTTTGTCAAAGCAAGTTATACAAACCCTACAAAAAATAATGCTTCACAATTAGATTACTTTAAAATATATACATGATTTTGATCGGACCCTGAAAATTTTATTTATGCAAGTTACAGATACAAAAGTAGATTATTCTGCTTTGTGCTGTTTGGGAATTGATTGATAAACAATGCACATTCCAAATATTACATGCATATATATATACAAGAGAGTCTTGAAGGAGTAAACTTGGACCTGGGATTTGCTTGAAATAATGCTCTGGGATTGGGATTTATGCACAGGGAATGCAGGGACTGCAGAGAATGGGATATAAGAAATGAACTGGAAACAAAGAAACTGGGAATAGGATTTTATCATCAGTTAAAGCCTTAGAGAAATTGGATGGAATTAACTAACAATGGCTGGGATCTATCGAAAAATTAAATTTGGAAACAGGATTGGGAACCCCCATTCAGGATCTTCATAAATATATTATATATATAAATATTTTTGTATCTTTGAATTTCTAACATTGCATAGACTTGGTGTGCATAATTTAATGAATACATTCCACAATACATTCAACAATCCGTTGCACACTGACGAGTGAGCTTTATAAAATAAATTAGTTTCAAACAGTGATAACTCTGACCCACTATATGGTGTGCAATGATTTCGGATTTCTGTTTATTTTTACCCATAAAAACATCATAGTTTATAATACAAACGAAAATTATCTTTTATTTTGTTGTCTTAGTGGATCTTCATTTTGGTGTGCAAAACGTTCGGAATGCACCCTGGAATACCCATTAAAAGTTCACAAACTGCATGGCCTTAGTTCACAACAGATGTCATACCTATCCCTTCATTTTATTTTTGCGGAAGCAAGTTATTGGTGCCCACACATCCCCTGACAAAGCTTCTAATCTGGTTTTAATATTAGGGGCTGCTGCATTTTGCCATTAGAGTAAAGGTACTGGTAAAGATTCTTCACTTATTTAAAGGTCATCCTTTGTTAGTGTTCTCGATTTAGGCCCAAAATGTTAAAGATTTTGCTTTCTAAAAAGATTTAGGATGTGGCCATGAAAGAGTGGGAGATGAGGGTGTCTCAAGCAAGATTGACCAATTAGGCCTGCTAAAACCAACTATAAATGCATGCACAAATTCAAGGAAAAACCCTAAAATTAAAATAGAAACTGGTAAAAAGGTATTATCATCTTCTCTTACTTTATTAAATTTTATATTATTATACAAACTTAGATTTTACAGAGATTTACACACAATTTAACAAAGTATTATGACTATGTAGCTTGCCACAAAATTTATGCAATCACTTGGGTGAAGCTGATAAGTCTGAGAATGGCACCATTGCATTTATGGCTTTTCGATTGTGCACAAAACAAATCTTCGATTTGCTCTTGTGCGTCCATAGGCCATACTCCTCACTAGTTTGCTGGTGTGATATCACAAATGGATCAAATCAGACCGACTTATCGCGTACATTACTTTTAATATTTCGCATTAAATTTCATTTTTAATTGTCAGTTTCCAGGAATATTAGAATGAAAAGGATTCTTCGTAAAAATGACCCCAAATTAGTCCATCAAGTATCATTATAGCAGTAAAAATGTTGGCTAAAAACGTCACCCAACTTACCAATTGCGCGAAGCAGGAGAAAAGAAGGGTCTGAAATGAAAGCATGGTTTGGAATGTCCCGTATGAAGCAGAGTTTATGAAGCAAACGAGGCTGCCTCACAATGAAAATGTTAATTGGCAATTTTCTCTTGTCTTGGGGAACCTTAGATCCTTGGAACCTTAGAAACCAGGCTACTTTTTTGGGAGGGGGTTGAAGAAATATATAAAAAAAAACATAAAACAATTCCCAACTGAATATTCCGGAAAGAACAGCAAGCTTAACGCTCCGTAAAGAACAGCAAATTTTAATCCGTATATTCGAAAAACTCAAAGAAAAACCAAAAATCAGCGAAAATTTCAACTTTCCAATATAGAAAATTTATGCAAGTTACCCTATATATGATGAAAAAATATGCAAATTCCCCCCCCCCCTCCCTCCACCCCAGGAAAACAATAACCAGCACCACAACTTCAAATTAGTAGAAACCTTACACATAGATTAGTAGGAAAGCTACTGGAGAGTAGTTACCCCCTAAAAACAACTCAAAATTTTGGGAAATATTTTGTAAGTCGAAAACTTTCAGAAACATACAACCACATCCCTCAGCACATGACGAAAAAACTGAATAAACTGAAAAAACTGAAAAACTGAAGTCACAAGTGAAGATGAAATTGCAAGTCTTTATTGCAAAGAAATAAGACCACTAACGCGATCTTATCTATCCAGCAGAGTAAGATCACTAATCGAGTCTGTCGCCCCTCGTCATTAAGCTCTCGTGGTTGAGGTTTCAGCCATATCGTTATAGCCTCAAAGTTATTTCACCACTGCTCCACAACACAACACCTTCATGATATAAACCAAACAAAGAGCAGAGTTGGCCCCCTGGTACTTTCCAATTAGCCAATTTTACATTATCAGTCTGCAAATTATACATGTTGTTTTACATATTTGTCCCCGGGAGGTACATGACATATTTTTAGTTAGCAGCCGAGAAATCCTCATAAAAATGGGTACCTAATGGCAAAAATCCTGAAAAAATCGGGGATAATTTGGTACTTTTCGAAGGATTCCAAGGTAAATTTTAACTCTTCGAATTGGGTAGGTTTCTGTCCGAACCCTCCGAATGTAAGGCAGGTGGAATGAGATAAATGAAAGTGGGAATAAAATATAAACTTTACTTTTCCTATAAGCCCGTGATTATACAAAGCCGCACTCCGCCCCTGCTTGTTAAAAACATCTGAGCTGTTTCATTAATTTCAAAAGCCAATTAGCAATATAAAATGGGGGGGGTGGGTAAAAGCTATATCAGCATGTTCATGAAAGCAATAGATACAATTTTAAAAATTCAAGTTTATGCGAAGTTTCTCCCCACCTGAACCCAGGCGGAGGTTAACTCTAGTACTCAGTGGTATGGGGTTGTGCCATTTTTTAGGGTGCCTTTTTCATCAGAAATTCCGGATTTATGAGTATCATTTTTTTAAATTTTCCAGATTTATGGGGGGTAGTACTAAAAACTGAATGGCACAACAACGTACCATCGAGTACTAAGCCCCCCCCCCCCCCCCGGGCACCTGAACATGCTCGCCACAGGAAGGGCAAATTTCGCAAATGAAAAAATTCAGGTCTGCCATATACCTTCGATTTAACTTCCCTAATTAAATAGACATACCATTTCTTTTAGAAATTAGAGTTAGAGGCGATGTCATGTGATTGATAATATGGGTGAGCACATTACCTATTAGCTTAAAACCGATTTTGACGATTGATAATTAGTCCATCCACTTCCACGCCATGGGGTCGCTTCATCAGATTATTTATTTTTGATTAGTGAAAAACGCTTATAACATTAAATTCATATGCATATACATGTAAGCACATAAAAATGCAATTTACAATTGGAAAGAATAGATTTCACACCTGTGAATGCACTCAAACAAATCAAAATAAACCCAGAAGATATCTAAACTTTGCGGTTTTATTTATTGTCGTCTTCTTCGCTTTGAAAGGTATGAAGTTTATTCTTTGGGGGCAACAAATTGCATTGTACTGTTAAAAGAACAGAGAGGAATTTTGTAACAATAGTGAAATTGACACACTAGTTTCAAAGCGATTATCCCTTGAGAACAAAAGCAAACTCTCTCAACTGGAAAACGAAAACAAACAATGTTGCGGAGGAGATGTTTTCATTTTTCAGTTGAGAGAGTTTTGCTTTGTTCTAGAGGGATAATCACTTTGAAACCAGAAAGTCAATTTCATAATTTTTACAAAATTCGCATTTAGTTTGAAAAGCTGAATCTCAGGTTTAACAAACTTATTGCTACTCGCAACGCTCTTGAGTGACCATGCCACAATTTCGCCCATTCAAACAAAAAATGCCGGTTCATGCGTACATAACATTTCATAAAAACAATTCGAAACATTTGTGCAAAATAAATAGATGTTGTAAAACCTCATTACCCTGCTTGCCCCATTACATATCAAAATTTAAAAATTCCAAATTTTGTAAATTTCATTCAATAAATGCGCGAGTAGCTGCTGCACTATCAATACAAAAACTTTCAAAATCCATTTTGACATGATATATTTTCATTGAAATAAATTATTCTTTGGCCCTTTTTAAAGGCTGATAGCTATAGTATTCAGCATAGCATAATGTTCATAAAAAAATGTTTGTTAACTAAAAAGTTATTCCAGTGGGCATCTAGGCAGTGATTGCCCGAAAAAGCGTTCTTCTGGAGCTTTGACAAGAATCTTCATCAGATTGGAGTGAGCTTATACTTTGGACTGGCTATGGTGAGCACTCCACAAATTGACGAAAGCAAACCCAGAGCGCCGACTGCACCATCAGAGATATTCACTTTCCCCCAAAGTTTGAGCGGGATCAGGACATCGCACAAATTTTTCAAAGTATCCACTACAATATCTGGTCTCTGTGCGCTGCAATCTTGAATGCTGGCACTCTTATTCTTTGCTTTGGCTCTCAAGACATAATTGATTATTTCGTAGAGATCTCGCAGCAAGCAAAACACAACAGCAATAAACCAGAATGGCGCTGCTCTGAAGGCATACTCTTTGGAACTTCCTTTTATCAAAGAGACTCGACAGCACCAATTTAGAATATCGTACAAAAAATACACTGCTCTCGACAGTCTAGCAGCTACGATGCAGATACGAATCAATGGGTCTTGAACTTGATTGCCTTTAAAAGCACCAAGTATCATGTCAAGACTCTTTCCCAATCGAAAAGCTGAAAACAATTGAAAAAATTACACTGTTGAGATTATTGGCTTTCATGTGACAACAAATATATAAACAGGGCGGCCCTAAAAAATGTTCCAACGTTTATGAAAGTATTAATTGAGTATTGAAATTTCTGTGTTTCAATTAATAGTTCGATACATTTTTGCCAAAATCTACGCGGTAATCACTCAATGAAGCCGATAACGCAGGATTTCTGCTGCTGCAAATCGGCTGAAAATACAGCATCATGGAATATAGAATACAACAGAAACCCATTGATGTTTGCCTTCCATCAGCATAGCTCAGGAATTACTTCGTAGATTTTGGAAAACAAGGTATCAAACTTTAAGTTGAAGCGTCTTGCATCGCACGCCAAGCAGAAACAAAATTATCAAAACTACCGCTTCTCCGTAGCAGATTTGCAAAGTTTGGGACATTTTTTGGGACACGCAGTAAGATCTTTTTGATTTGGTAGTTTTGTTTTTGCTGCAACCTGAGAAAGAAAAGTTGGTTGACCAGATTGTCCTAAATTGTAAACAATTGATTGAAAAAATGCTAACCAAAAGCTGTTTAGTAATCACGATTTGTTCTTCTAACGTGTATTGAGCGGCAAACGCTAGCAATTTTAATTGATCAAATGTGTTGTACAATGACAGCACACTGAAGAGGTTGCCGAAGAATAGCGGAATTTTGAAACAAAACAATTTTATTACTGAGTGTTTATGTGGATTTGAATAATGGTATCAACAAACAAGGAAATTATCTGCATACAAGGTGACATAAAAAAAATGTGCACACGTTTGAAAAGCTCATATGAAGGAGTTTTAGCTTTAATATTTCCGTTTTTGCTCGACTCTGATGTAAGAAAATTCAATTCATAATTTGATACCTAGTTTGGCAAAGTCAACCCAATAATCAACTGGAAAATCAAAACAAGCAATCTGCGGTCAACCCTATGTTTTGATTTTCAGGTTGAGAGAATTAACAGAATTCCCTATTCAATGGATAATTGCTTTAAAATTGGCGTGTCGATTTCACCATTGGTGCAAAATTTGCCTCTGTAATTAGTACATAGTCTATACTCTAAAACAAAAAGAAAACAATTACAATAAATAAAAGAATTACAAATTAATGTTGCCGTGTGAAACATACGCGACCCTTTCAAAGAGATTTTGACCCGATCATAAATGCCTCGTTGGTAACTTATATATAAAGATATGATATTTTCCAGTATTTCATTCGCGTTCATAAGATAGCCATAATCAATGAAGCAGTGGATTTTGGCACTCAAGGTATCAAACTTTAAATTGAAGTCTCTTACATAACAGTCGAGAAAAAATAAAATTATTAAATGTAAAGCTCCATCATAGCAACCTTTTAAATGTGGGGCCAGTTAGGTCAACTATGCCATTAATTTATTATGTAAAAATATGTAAAATTACTTTTTCTGCTTGTGCTACATGTTACTTCTAGTTTCTTTATTTTGGCAGCAAGTTCAGGATCCAGCTTCTTCTGGGTGCAAGCATACCATAAAAGTTTGCATGCATACTGGGCAGTCCTATCATAAAAATTGATTATATGATGTTATACCGCGTGCCACAAGAATTGTGTCAACAATTTGTTGAAAATACTACAAAAAGTACCACAGTAAGCAATCAAATCATTATGTGTTTGCAATTAAGAAACATGAACTTAAAGTTTGCTGCAAATATCTACAATATTTATTGTATATTCACCAAGATATAGGAGTCAAAAGCGTAAAATGATGTTAACCCTGGATTCAGTTCTACTAAACAGGCAAATCCTGTGCAAGTTCTATTTTGCAGGGGTTAGTACATGTAAGACAATTTATTATATAAGATAAACTTAGTTAAAATATCTCAAGTTAATGTAAAGTTCTGTCCGCATTTACCTCCTTAAAATATGACGTTTTATGTAGTTTGTCAATGGGCCATATGGCCCTTCCCGGGGTGAAAGGGTTAGCGGAAACCTGAGACCTCTGCAGAATATCAACGGTTTGTTTCATTAAAACGGGCACTATTATCATAAAAACATTTGTGCCGTGCTTTTGAAGAGTAGCTGCTAAAATAATTTAACTATCAGTTTATTGTTTTTGCTTTGATCTTTGTTCGAGCATTTGTACCACAACAAACCCTTGGCCAGCATGAAAGCTCAATAGTCTCAGTAGACCGGTTCCACGAGTCTTGATTCGCTCTTTGCCAGATCTGATAACCGCTACATCGATGAGCTGTGGAGGGTGGTGGCGTACGATTAAGGTGGGTCTGAAGTAATCAGACTATACTCTCAGGTGTTAATGGAATTGTCATTGTTCTTTTACCGGTGACCCAAAAATACTCCGCTTACAAGACCAAGAGTATAGCTTGAAATCCGTGAGGCTAAAAATCTTACGCTGTACTGAAAATGATACCCGAAGGGCAAACTATAGTTTTGGATACCATCCATTTATCTGCAATCATGTTTCACTGTCTAAAACTGGAAATTAAATTGTCCTCATTTGTCAATTTGAAGGAACGCCATTGATTTTTAGTCCATGTTCTGGCATTAAAACTTGCCAGTTCCAATGCAGACCTTGGGAGTTACAAATTAAAAAGAATATGTTACTTCACTTTCAAATTGTGAACTTCCAAGTCAGTATTGGAGCTGGCAGTTTGCTTAACTCTAAAACATGGATCGGAATCAAATGGTGCTCCTTCGGATTTCGGAGCTCACAAATAAGGGTAATTTTATTTCCAGTTTTAAATAAGTAAACTTGGTTACAGATCAATGGATGTTAACCCAAACCTGAAGTCAGCCCTTTGGGCGTCGTTTTCAGTGCAATTTGGATATGTGGCCACGCGGATTTTAAGGTAAGAGCAATGGAAACGGAAATTTTGTTGGGTCGCTAAGTATTTCAACATTCTTTAAAAGAATGCACAGTATCTCAAAAAAAACTACATATCAAAAGAAAAGTTAGATTGTTTTCAAGGCTATTTCTCAAAAGCATGACACAAACATTTTCACGACAAGCCCCTGTTTTAACGTAACAAAGATATGATTTTACGTGGAGACCTCTAGTGACAGAATTTAGAGCTTTCAACTTCCATATTTTGGTGATTGCACAGGTACACAAACAATTTTAAATAAATTTGCAGCAATGAATTCGATGTTTTCGAATTGGAAATATGTGGCACCTTGATTTATTTTACTGTTGTACATTTCTTGACACTTTCAATAAAAACAACAACACACTTTTTTGTGAGAACCGGTAATGTTAATAAACATTTTAACTAAACATTAAACACACACATTAAAATATTTACTTACAACCCAAATTTACGTTGAATTGATAAACTTGCAATTAAACAGTTTTAAACACAATAATAATGGAAAAATAAAATCTAGTCAAACCTTTGGTGCTTCTCAGTTGGGGAAAAAGGTGGGACAAAAAATGAAGCTGGGTTTAATACATTCATTGTGAAAAAATATATGTAACAAACATCAGAAAATATACACATGAAATGATTGAAAAAAGATAGAGAAAAAAGATAATGATTGCAACAACAAAATTATTCTTACAACTTGAGTTTCGGTCTTTGGCATTTTGCTTAAAGCACGGGCACTGCAGAATGCACATATGTACCGGGTGACTCCAAAAAAGGTTATGGATTTGATTGAGTCTACCAATAAAAATATTACCTAAAATTTGAACATTTGGAACGATTCTTGAATACATGTCAAACAATTTTTAAAACAAGAAAACAAAAGGTAACCAACAAGAAAACAAAAGGTAGCAAACAATAATAAATCAATATTCAGGGTATTCTAGAACTTAGCAAAATATAAACAAAAATTTGATGAATAAATGGAATGACCCAAACTGTAACAGCTTGTGTGCAACTATTAATCAGTATATATTTGTGAAATTTAAGAATCAAATAATGCATGAGGAGTTGAGGAAATCATTGGCATTTTATCAAATTTTAATTTCAAATTGTATAAAATTGGCAAAACTAGAAACTAATTTTAGTGATTCATTTGTGAGTATGTATAAACAAGAATTTTATCATATATAATTGTACTGCACTGTATGGGTGGAGGGGTTTGAGGTGTGGTTTTGGTATTTTAGTTTGATAGGCTTCAAAACCATATTAAAAATATGTGCTTTAATGGCTATTATAAATAGGAAAAAGGTTCAATGCTTCAGATACAGTATGAGGATGACAAAATAAACCTATACATACCATTTGACAGACCTGCCTGCAATACATATTTATTCATAAGAAACCTGGCTCCATTAGTGAAAGTTTCTTAATTTTTTGACCAATTTTCACTACTAAATGTTTATTTAAAATTTCTTTAATTGTATGTATATATATATATATAACGAATTCTTTTTTTACTATGCATTCTTTTTTTCAAGAAAAACATTACAAAAATTGAGTAGGTTAAAAGTCTTCACTGAATCAATCATAACATCATTTCTACTCATTAAAATAATTGAGCATTACAGTATGATCTTCACTAAAAAGTTTCCTACCAATTTCTCATTCACTAATAAAAGTTTCTTAAATTTTTGTGTTTCACCAGTTGAGTTTCTTGTAAAAAAATAGTATACAAAAGTGTCAGAAATAAAGTCTATTTTTACAAGACATTGATTTGCACACCACTGAAAATTTTTATTGCTAGTTCATTATTATTTCGAATAAGAATATTATTTTTGTAACATTTAATTATAAATATTAACGATAATAATTATAATGAGCTCATTATTATCGTTAATATTTATAATTAAATTCATTATTATTGTTATATGTATTCAAAAATCTATTGAAAATATAATGACAAACAAACAAAATGAAATTTGTCCGTTAAACCTTAAATCCAAACCCCCTCTCCCTTTAACGGACAATGAATGAGGAACCTGAAGGTTTGATCGGACGAATGAAGGTTTGATCGGCATATTTTAGGCCTTTTATTAATTTTTTTGGTCAAACTTAAACACAACGGAGAATTTTTGTTAAACGTGACGACAATTTGTCGAGGATCCATTACACAAGGGGCTCTATATTCTTCAAGCATGATGAATCTATCGGCCTGTTGGGAAGTATTCCTATTGAAATCAAATTTTATCTTTCTTTCGTTGTTGTGACGTTTGCGTTTCCTAACAAAAAAGCGAGACAGCATCAAAACATAAACCTGCATGTGAGAGTCCCCTGACCTTCATCGTTGAAGTATGCAAGTAAATTTCGATTTTGATTAAAAGTTTACCTCGTCAGCTTGTCTCTTGCAGCAGTCTGCGAGGTGAATTTTACAAAAGCCGCAGCACTGTCCATTTTATTCTTGTCTTGTCAGTCTTGTCACCAAAAAATTAGCAACATCATCAACAACACAACAACGCCTCGAATTGACCTTTGAACTTCATGAACAATGGCCGTCATGGGATGGGAACGCAAAATGACGGAATGAAAATGGGAACGCAAAATGACGGAATGAAAATGGGAACTCAAAACAACGAGACAAGGATTGAACACTTTTGTCTCAGAATTTTTCCCTAAGATTGCAATCCACAATTTCTCTGATTACATCACAGACTTCACCAACATTTATAATTTAATAGAACCGTCTGACCGAAGTCGAAGATATCACACAGAGTTGAAAATGCTTACATTTACAATACCTACAATTGTTAGCTATGATTTGTCAAATTGAATAGATGTTTCTTGCTCTGAATGAAATGGTCCTTCCTGAACGTACTTGCAAATACGTTGATGATAATCGAGTCCTAGATTCTGCTTTGATGTAAGTGACTGTGATAAAGTCTTTAAAATGCTGTACTTCAATTTTTTCCCTTCTGTATCACCTTCTGTTTTACGGTCAAGCAAATACTCAAGAAATCCTGTAAAAAATGTAAAAATAAGAAAGAGCTTTTAACAAAATTGAAATAAATAACATTTAAAATTTTTATGTTGAAATTCATAGCCCCATCAAGCTCAAAATACTAAGCAAATTGCATTTCATGGGGAAGCTGGTCAACTTGCCCGGCCTTACAATGGTCAAGTCAAAACATGTTCAAGTCAAGTCAACTCTTGAGTTTGACCAATCTGCATCTCAAGCCAACTCTTCCCAGTATTATTATTGTACCATAATATTTTTAATTTCTGTCTATAACATAATACTGATCATAACACTGATTTATATGACTTTTAAGATCTGCGCTGATTTCTAACAACAAAAGTCATCAAAAATACCCTAAATTAGAGTATAAAAATGTGCCTTTAAAGTAGAGGGTCCAGGGAAGAATAAACTATTGCAGAGCAACTTGTGTTTTTTGAAGCCTATGATTGTATAAGCCCAGGGCTTATTGTATACAATATTCTAGGGCATTCTTTTATTTTAAAATTACAATAATAGTTATAATTAACAATGTGCTACAGCTATACCTATATTGTCATTTCATAATACAATAATGCTCACCAGGAGTTAGAGCAATATCTTGTTCTATCCATGTATACTGTGCAATAGTTTTCAAAACACCAAGAGAACTGTGTCTTATCTTTGGAAAGGGTTGCTTTGCACAATTCATAAGAATTTCAGTTGGATTTTTGCCAATGTGTTGAAACACAATTGCCTTGATAAGAGAAATCTGATCGCTACAATCATGGTTTGCACTAAACAAGATGCTCAAAGAATCCAATACTTTGATCTTTAAAAATTCATCAAGTGACGATTGAATGATTTTTCCAACAATGTTCATAGCCTGATTCATTTTTTCAGGATTTTGATGCAGAATTTGGATACCATGATCTGATGAACAAATTAATGAAATTGTTTCAATGCAAAGAACCACAATCATTGGATCATCTGCATTCAAATTCAAGAAAATATATTCAACAAAATCAGGATACTTTGTCAATACTTCTTGGGGCATGGTTGTTGCAATGCTACCAAAAAATTTAACACAACCTAAAAAGGAAAAGAATTCTGAGAATGATGACTAACTGATGTATAATTGTCAATTTTGAGAATGAATAATTTAAAACGTGTTCCAGTGGAATCTGTGTATTACACAACAAATGAATTTGATCCACTTTTCATTAACATTTTAGCGTGCATATCCACAAATGTACAGGTGAACTAATTCATATTTTTGATTTATTTTTGCAGTGATAACAAGGGATATCAAATTTATGATTAGAAATCAACTTGACCACATTACCAGGTAAGATGATTTGCTGCATAGGATTTGCTTCCATATTCTTGAATACTGTTATCACTTTTTCAAGCAAACCACTTTCAGCAATTAAATGCAATGTTTTGGAAGATAATGATGCCAAGTTACTCAGCATTTCAAGAGAGTTAAGCTGAGACAGCACATCATTGCTGTCAAATTCTTCTATTAAACATTTAACTACTGTTTGTACATCATTGTTTTCAATAATGTCGTTATTCTTGGTGACAATGTCCACAAATAACTGATACACCCTAAAGCGTACAATGGATCCTTTGCAGAGCAGCATGTTAAAAGATTGCATCAAGCTGTTTGAAAGATTTTCAGCCACAACTTCAGAAAACAGCATAATATTCTTAATAGTCATACTGGCTTCGTTTGCAATGCTGAGTGAATTATCTGCAATGTTTTCAATGACATCCACTAGCAAAGACGACTGTTGACAATCATTGTGCATGTTTTTTACCAAAAAACTAGCTCCCTCCAGTGTCAACGAAGCAGATGCAAGCTGCTTCAAATACAGAAGTTTTATTTGCTCGTCTCCTTTCCTCAGGGCTTCAGTAACAATGCTGTTGTAAGTAGAAAGTACTCTTGTTACTCCAACGAGATTGAAAATTTTGTCAGTCAACCTAATACTGGCATCTTTAGGCTTTCCCTCAAACAGGTTGCTGTTGAGTTGCTTTTTCAAGAATGGGCCTAAGTCAACATGACTCAGCTCTTCTTTGACCTTAGACGCTTTAGTTTCCGCAAGAATCTGTAAATCAACTATCATTTTATATGCTTCATCTTTGTTGGTTGTTGTTCCTAATATGTTGAGAAGTGAGCTGACATCTTGGTGCATTTCGACATCCATTTCTTCCTCGACGAAGTCTGCTTCGTTCTTCTCCGTCATCACAAATCACAACCACAACAGTTCAAGAGCCAAAGCCAAGAGTTTTAAATTTTAAAACATAATGCATACTCTAGGGATGTTGCGTGGAAGAGAAGGGTTCCTTCATTTCTTTCATGGGAATTCGGACGCCAAAGTACAGTAGTTCCAGATAATTTCCAACCACATCAATTGAATCATTTCGTCTTTGTAATTTGCTTTCTGTTGTTTTAATGTCGAGTAAGTTGCAAACAACGAGCGAGAAGACAACCAAATGATTCAGTTAATGGGGAAGGAAGGAAATTATCTGCAACTACCATGTTAGTGTCCGAATTCCCATTGAAAAGATTCGGACGAATAAACTCTTAGAAAATCCCCTCCCCCCCCCAATTTTAATAGTCAAAAAGTTTTTGAGCACCGTCAAAGAACGTCCAAAAGTAATTTTGCAAAGGCTTTTTTCTGTTCAAAATACTTTTGCTAGAACCGCCCAAGTAACTGTCTATTTGTAGTTAAAATTAAAAGAACATTGGGCAACTATAGCCTTTTTATGTAGAAGATTTGCTTGAACTGAAAAAAGGAAACAGCCAAGAAAACAGTGTGACAGTTCTGCAAAAGTATCCGAATTCTTTTTTCCAAAGTAGTTTTATGCGAAAATTTCAATCCGAAAGGTTTTGATGTTTATTCAGTTCATTTTTCTTAATTTAATATTTCCTGGAGATATTTATCGGAACTAAAATATCCCTGGTAGCATGATACCAACACATAAGTTCTTGGGTACCTTTCATTTTATGTATCTGTATCGTACTTAACTACTACTCACTAATGAACATATGTACGAATGGCTATTGTTTGTAGTTCCTTGTGAGAAGCAACCTTTCTCAGCCTTCAGCATGGGCATACAAATTTTGCAAAATTCATTGAAAAGTAAAATTTGACGGCTTGCGATGAGTCTGAAAGATTTTATCGTCAAAGTTTTAGATCTGACGGCTTTGAAATAGAGCTAGGATATAAAGGAGGAGTGGAAATCATTAATACCATTTTGATTTAGGAGTGGCAATCATTAAATTTAAATCATTAAAATAGCGTCAAGATAAAAGTTAAAAACTCAAAGCACATATATATCATAGAAATGAAGTTTTCGTAAAATTTATGCACACATAAAAAAATTAAAGACATAATTATCAAATTTGAAAATAAAGGAAACAAGAATGAGTAAAATATAAAACATTCTTTTTGAATATCAAAAATTTCTTTCAAAACGTTCTCAAGAATGTACAAATAATTTCAAATATCTACAGCGAGTTTGAGTTCTAATTCCAAAACTCCAGGATCAAATAAAATCATAACATGCCAAATACACAAATTAAAACAAGATAAAACAAGTCCGAGCAGCAGACTTTTTCTAATGAGAACCATTATTATAAGAACGTTAAGGCTGAACTTAGGCTTAAGTTTAAGGGCATAGCAAGAACGTACCTGGGGCTGAAAAGACTAAAAATATTGTGCTGTCTTCAAAAATTAGTCTCTTGTTACATTCTAACTTTATACTACATAAGAACATAATTAGAACATCTTATAAGAAAAAAGTACTGGAGCGCAAGAAACAAGTATTGAAAATACAGTTAAGTGTATTTCTGCTATCTGCACAAGGAACCATGGGTAGTTAGACACCGCAGGTGTACTGTACTTACATTGCGTTCATATTTTTTCATATTTAATTTTGTACAACAATCTCATATTTAATTATAAATATTAACGATAATAATGAGCGACGTTTCGATGTCATCTTAACATCATTTTCAAGCTAAATGA
>JAYJMH010087525.1:0-31881 GCA_036873815.1 Phacellophora camtschatica | reverse complement strand
TGAAACTGAAACTGAAACTGAAACTGAAACTGAAACTGAAACTGAAACTGAAACTGAAACTGAAACTGAAACTGAAACTGAAACTATAGATATAGTTAACATAACATGCCCAAAGTGAATCATAGACTAGTGGATAAAATGAGGTTTCCTTAATTCTCCATTCTATAATATACTCTTGCGAGGCACACTTTAGCCAATGCCAAATTGAAATTTTAAAATAAAATAATTCAATAACAAGGAAAAAGGAATACCTGTTTGATGCTGATCTTGTTGGTATGGATAGGTATAATGACCAATACCAGAATAGTAACTAGCTAGTTCATCAGCTTTTCGCTTCCGTCCCTTAAAAGTTCCAGCAATTGCTGATTTCCCCATTCTTGATGATTTTTCAATCATTGGCTGGACAATTCTTCTCCTGGCGTTGATAAACCTACAAGTAGAATAGAATAAGATTTTTAGAAGATTGAAAAGAGACAACTAACTTTAGATAAAAAATTAGCGTTGTTTTAGTATTATTTTAACAATTTATACATGAAAATTACCGCAAGCCATTTAATGGAAAACTGTCTTTACAGTTTAAATGTTTACATAGTCAAGTAAATATTCCTCGAAGCCAAAAAGGGTCAAGTGTTTTTCTCAATTATTGTTTCAGTTTATTTTAGAACGAACCTTTTCAAAACTATGAGGCTTAAAATAATTGAAAAAACAAAAGCAATTTTCTAAAATCTTAAAGCTAAAAAACAAAAAGGACTTATTTAATCTGGCTTGAAAATTAATCGAAAATTAAGTTGCAAGAGGTCAGACTTTTTGACATTTTCCCAGCGCAAATTACAAAGCACAATTTTAAAAGAATAAATTTGTGTTTTTAATATAAAAACTATATTTTTCATTTCATTGTAATACGAGGACATGCAATGCAGTATTTTAATGCTTAGACTTTTCAATTGAGAGGCTTTGTTTTTTTAAGTTTTATGATTTAATTTTCTAAATTAAACAATCTGAAAATATTCACAGCAAGAAAATTTTCACACACAAATTAAGAAAATTATTAGAGCTAACCAGAATTTACGGGGGTACGTTTAATAGGCAGATGACGGGGGTGTGCATTTCAAGACGTGAGGTAACACCCTAAAATTTACCCATTTTTGAGGATCCATGCCTAAAACCATTTATAAGAAATAGTGGATATCTACCCTAAAAGTTAACAATTCGTTTTGAAAATTATTACACTGGGCGCCAATCTAATAAATGGCCAAGAAATGTGACAAAAATCCAAAACCGTAACCAAGTATTTTGAAAAATGAAACTCTAATATTTATGATCTTTCTCAAAATGATGCCCTGAATTTACCACTCTCCGGAGTCTCAGGGATATTTCTTGTTTTAACTTTGTCTTGATCGTAAACAAGGAAAACATTTTATTTTTCGGGCTAGCAGGAAAAGCTTGCGTTTTTGTCTTCTTTTTACAAGAAAATATAGCTTCATAATAAAAATAATAAATATAAGTAAATGTGTAAGAAGCATATAACGTATATACCAATATATAGAAGCATATAACCAAAAACAATGCAATAGGTATATTTTGTGAATAATTGTACAACATTTTTATTGCATATCGTTGTGCTTTTCCTCAAAGTTGCAAAAATGTTGAAATCAGACCTCAAAAAGTTTAGAACCTCAAATTTTTTTAATTTGAAAACATTTTGCAAAAAAAAACTTCCCGGTAATGAAGGCACAAGAAAAATTATTAATTGTTAGATCTTTCTTTCTGTCTATTATTCAAGTCTGTCTTTTTGGAAACACCTTGATATAGATTTTATATCACAGACTTTAATTCAATGACATCAGTCGTCATTTCAATGTGGACTGTGTTCATGTCCAAACATAACATAAAAAAAATTCCGTATTTCCCGTGAGCTACCCTCTATATTTAACAAATCGAAAACAAACAATTTGCAAAGTATTTTCATCTAAGGAATTTAATCTGACGGGTTGAGGGATAGTGTTTATAGTAAATCTGATATAAAATACTTGGCCGAAAACATAAATTTTAAATACAGTGATCCAGCAGCATCCATACCACAATTTATTCCTGTTTTACAATGAATATAACAGTAGGCTCATTAGTGGGAATGATGAAAAAGTTAAAACAATGAAAAAAATCTCCAGATAATCTTGATAAAAGTTAAAAGTCTTTAGAAAACGACCAAGAAGAATATTTAAAAAGTATATATATATCTATCGTTCAAAGTAAATCAAAGTTGCAACTGTTTCTTACCAAAATGATTACAAAACGATGTCACTGGTTATTCTACAACTTAGCAAACAACGAAATGCACTGTTATCTTACCAATTATTTACTTGAAGGAAAGACAATCCAGTTTGGGCCGTGAGCATTCTTTTCTGATCCTCTGAAGGATAAGGATGCTTTAAAAAAGAAAAAAAATTATTAGTTCTATTAATTTCTTATTTTGTATGCATAGTGAAATAGTAAGCAGCATTTTTAAATATTTGCTGTTTTCTTTCATGCTAGTATGAGAGCAAAGTAAGAAACAATCATCTTAATAATATCATACCGAAAGATGTTGAAAGAGCCAAGTTTTTAAAACATTTGTTGCAATTTTTGGAAACGTTCCACGTTTTCTTTCCTTGGTTCTGTCTCTTTGCTCGTCTTCATCTTCATGATATTGAACATTTTTATCGTGAAGACTACTATCTACAGTTGTAGAAGAAAAGTTTAAAAATTGTTAATTTAAAATAAGAAAAGATACAAAAGGCATTGTGTCTCTCTGCGTCGTCCTTTACAAAGGTATATTTTCAATTTTTTGAGTTCCTTTAAAATTAAGTTTTATTACAAGAAAGTCCCTTTTCTCTTTGTTATTGAACATCACAAAACAATAACATATTTTGTAAGATTTGTAAGAATACAAGGAATTGTAAAATGTTAACTTTGTCGTTAATATTAGAACAGGGGAAGGCCATAGTGTAAAGTCTAGTTTTATGGATTGCAATTTTCGTTTTATATTCAAAATTCTCGATAACTTTTACAAGAAACTGGAAAAATTGTATTCAAGCACCACAAATATGATGGGAAAAATTGAATTTAGACCTTATGGAAAAACTTGGGAAAAGTACTGTTTCCATGGGTCATCTGAAATGTGTGCTTTTTATATCTGTAGCATGAAACAGGTTATTTTTGTTGCATTTTAGAAGACCATGCTAAAGAGTATCTTTGATTGGTACCATTTCTAACGGGCTTATATGAGAGTTTTCAGCCAGGTCAAAGATATTTTGCGGTTTAACCGATGTAAAAACTCAGCACTCATATTCAGTAAGTATAATTCATAAACTCAGCCCTCCTCTACAGCAGAAATTTCAGCCCTCCTTGAGCTAGCCAAGATGGAATTTTCATCTCGGGTAAACATGCTGAAATTTTTCATATGATCTCAATTTATTTTCAGCCCTGGCTGAAAATTTGCACAGCGCACGCACACTTTAGATAAGTTGGTCTGTTGCGCAGGCTCGGCCGTGATTGTGAGTTTTAGCCCAGGTTCAAACCTCTCATACAACCAGTCCCTAAAAATAGTAGACTTAGTAGACTCAAAACCCGTGTTTCATTGACAACAATTCTGAAAATGGTAGGACTTTTGCAGTTTTGGAAGGCTTTTTAAACCTTCTGCTCCAAAAGGCAGAATGATTCACAGACACTCTCTTCAAAGATTTTTGTGTTCGATTGGAAAACATGTTTTCGTCTCTGCAACGTCTAATATTTTCAGGTTCGGCAGAGGAAAAATACCAATCAAACACACCCAAATTTCCTTGAAGTTGAGAAATCTGACTTAGTATTTAGCTACAGTAAAAGGCCTTATCCAAAAGAATCTTTGATATTGTGAAAGTAAAGTCGCAAAGAAAATGGTTTTGCTACGAAATATCTTTTTAGTATAAATTTTCCGACTTTGGTCTTGTCTTGAGTCTAAACTTTCCAATTAATGTGATTGAGACAAACCTTGCACTTTTTCCATTGGTTGGTGGCATTGCAAAGAAGATGATTGCAAAGTGTCATTTGATGAGTTGCTAGATACCGTGTAACTATCACGTGTTTGATTTCCACTTGAGCAACTTGCTGTCCAAGAAGAATTTTGTCTCTGATAAATAAAACCGTGACATAAATTACTGAGCAACAAGCGTGAAAGAATTTAGTGATACGTGACATAACAAACTTAATATTAGGTAATACTTAAAAGTAGTGAGGAACCCAATTTTGAATCCGCCTTTTAAGAATAAAAAATAACTGAGAAGTGTTTTCCTGAGAAGAAGTCTTTTTTCGTTTTCCTATATGGCTACAAATGTTATAAGAGCAATTTAATTATGGTGCCAATTTTAATGATGTTTCGGATTGACGGTTCTCTAAATTAATGTATAAGTTTACTTCAAAGCTTTAGCTATTTAGGCATGAATTATATTTAACAAATTTTAAATACTCGTGAGCAGGCCCACTGAGAAGGAGGCAACTGTCCTTGGGTACACAATTAACAACTGCCAATTTCTGGCGCCCTAGTGAATAAAATTAATTTAAATCCTGAAAATGCGTGTAGGTGTAGTGCAAGGGGCCCTCAAACTTTAAATTACCCAGAGGCCCATGATTTTTTTCGGTGGTCCTGTCGTGAGACTCATTATATCATAAAATTTATCATAGAAAATATTTTGTGATAAATAACAAGCTTATCAAAAGCAAAACAGAAATACGAGCACATTTTTATTTTAAAAATCAATTGTTCAGAATAAAAGCATAATTTTTAGGCCTGTTGACAATAACATGTTGTCTGTTACAATAAATATAAAATTGAGAAAACTAAGCAATAAAAGTGTGATCTATATACGAATAGATGACTACAAAATGGTTTTAATGTAGTGACAACGAATAACGAATAACGTAGATTTCGTAGTCTTTAACGCAACTTCAAATTCTAAAAATGAGAAAGCCATCCAGCGTTTAAGTTATATGCTGAAAACGCACTTTATTTGAAAGCATTAAAAAACTTGCACCTTTGAAGCTAAATAGACACACTCCATGAACGCATGTTGTTGCTACTCTATGTTAGATCGTCGATTAAATAGATTTGTACTTTTAAAATACATTTTAAATCAAGTTTACAGTTAAAACATAAAAGAAATTTAAAGGAAACAGTTTATGCGTTTTGCTGTTTCGATGAGACACCGATTTGTTTCAGTAAAATATTTTAAAAACATGCAGTAAAATTGTTAAGAGTACTGATCTGAAATGCCTTTAAAAGCACCTTTATAAAGTGTTTGCATACTTTCTAGCCATTTGCTAATCTGGCTTGAGAAATGGTGAAAAATTAAACTTTTAGTGGCAAGACCAAGAAAAAAATGCATTGGTTAAACTATTCATACTTGATCAACTGCTAGCATATGTTTTGTTGCTACATCGAGATAAAAACAGTCATTACACCTTGGCTTCATTTTCTTTAACTCTTCTCCAAACAATTCTGATCATTCACTTATATTTCACTTGACTTGATTTGCTCTTACGAATAGTGTATTTACTTGTCACACGAAACTATTACTACACAGATTGGCAACAAAGACAATATTTGGTTCCTTTCTTTTTGAACTTGCAATTATGCGACGTTTCCGTCAATGTCAATGTCAAATGGAGCTCTGTAAACCAAAACTAAAGATTATCGATATTATAAGATATATCAAACGAGTAAAGGTTGAAAAAGCAGCCTCACAATAGAAATGTCCAATCCAAGACAATCGGCCTTCGTTCTCCTCATCCTGCAGTACTATCTAAATTGACAGATCTGACGCTCAAGACTTTCCGCAACAGTTATACTTTAAAACTTGCCGCTTTTTAAGCCCCTATTTGTTATCATTTTTTTAAGTTTGATCAAATAAAAGGAAGAGAAAAAACGGGGGTACACACACAAAAGCCGTGTGGAATACAGCTGCCAAACAATCTGTGATCCAATAAACATCCAGTAACCTCACAATGACACACTATCGATACGAATAAGCATCAAATAATTGTCCATAGTTGTTCAAAGTTCTGCTCAAAATTAAAATTAAAAATTTAAATTGTTTACTCTCTTACATTAACACTCAATAGTATTAAACTAATAAGGGTTGTCAAACATTTAAATCTATTATTTAAAAAGATAGTAAGTTTGTTTTTTGCCGATAGGTACACTATTATTTTGTCAAATTTGAGACTATTATTTTTTTTAAATTGTAGACTAAAATGAATATCTGTTGTTCCAAGCTGATGGTGCCAATTTTGTTTAAACTGACTTTATTTTAATTATTAATAAACAATTGAAAAAATCGTTTGCCAACCTATCATGTGCTATTTTGTGCAGCCCAACCTTCAGACAGTAGAAATTAAGATGCAATCATGCACGAACCAAGGAAATTTCACTATTATTTCTTCCTCTCCGAAAGGACCCAAAAGACATGTTGAAAGTGAGGCTAGTCCTGTATCAAAATATAACGATTTTTATTTCCGAAAAGGTTTATTCAAGCTATTTTTGACCACCATGGGGTTATAAAGCCTGGTGTAAATGTGCTTGTATATTTTTTTTGGAAATTATTGCATTAACTACATGATCACAAATGTTTGTAAAAATTCCATCGCAAACATTTTCCGGATCGCGTCAGGTTTTAGAGTTACAACATTTTGTCTAGGGGTATATTAGTAAATCTGAAAAAATCTTAAAAGAATCATCCCTTGTAAAAAGACAATTACTAATTCTTTGTGTTAAAACTGTTTCACTTTATTTGCGTTATTTATTAAAAACTCACCATAGTCAATTAACTGTTTGTGTATTATGAATGTTTAAAATTTGCTTCTTGGCTGATGTTTGTGAATTAATCTCCAAACATCTGCAGATAAACGAACAAGGCCAGTGTAGCCTTCACAAGCTTATATTCGCTGAAAACAATGGGCCCAGCAACATGCTCGAAAATATAAAACGTTGTTGTCAACGAAATGAAATTTTCCGGATAAATTTTAAGTAAACATAAAATAAATCTATTCAGCGAGAAGAACTACGTTCATAAAATATCCTTTTCAAGTATTTATTATTGAAAATGCTACAATTATTATAATGAAAATGACATCAGCTTAAACATTGAGGTCGAGCAGAGAAACACGAAACTAATAAGTCTATCATAATCAACTAATAAGTCGTAATATATCATAATAAGTCTATCAAATAAGTCAATAAAGGCCTATAAACTTAAAACAGGATTTCAAGGCAAAACTGTTAACCAATTTGAAGGGCATTACGATCATGACTGCATTTTCTCATGGCCTTATAAAGCCTAGGGGGCCTCAAAACTATTTGTTAATATAATGCGAATTCAGATTTATTTCCAAATTGCTTACTTGAATTTCTTACTGGAGACGATTGAATCTTGCGATAGAGACTTTTCGTTCCAGTACAAGTCCCTTCTCGTTTCCTTTCCCGGGCAAATCCATACATACCAAGGAGTGTGCGACCAAGCAGATTTGTTTCCACGTAACATTAGATCAGGCACGTGGTTAAAAAAGGGGACTCATCATATTTGAGACGTGACCTCCAAAACAGGTAACGTGGCCCTGATTACAATGTGTAGCAGTCGGGCAGAAGTCTGGTTAGAGTACCATCACTCTCTTTTCGTAGGTCACAATTTCAACGCAAATTTTCTTCTCAATAAAAGCCTTGCTAAATATTTTTAATTATTTTATATTTAATGAATATCAAACATTTAAAAATCGAAAACTCGAAGAAGCCACTCAAATGAGTTCTTAGGACTAAAAATGGGAGATGTTTTGCCAATCAGACTGCGTGAGAAAAACTTCTTCCCTAGCTTGCGGTAGAATGATGATTGGATAATTGATTGTTGTATTTATTCTTTATTGTTGGAGTGAACATTTTCAAGAATTTGTATAAACTTCAAGCGCTTAGAAAGAAAAGACAACACAGCATTGTAAATTTCTCACGGTAAAATTTTAAAATTTGTGAAATTGGTGAAAATTGGTGAAAATCTTCCTTACTGTAAAATAGATTTGACTAAACCAACTAAAACATTTTCTTTTCATAGAGATGGGGTCAGCAAATCACATTAACAGTTTATGCAAAACAAATTAGGCCCAAAACACTTGAATTTTTAAAGTGAACATTATGCAAAAAAAACCAAAAAAGTGCTAGGACGAAGAGAGTGCCATGATACTTTAGTTCTAAACTATAAAATAGTGATTTGTAAAACTATTCCGTGATAAAAACATTGGAATTAAAATCACCTTGATGCTAGGGTGCTAGGTGAAGATTTTTACCCCGTTCATTTTGCTTTCTTTTCACTTTCTTCGTTTTGTTTCCCTTCCTTCTATGTTTGCTCTGCTGTGTTCTCCCTTCCCATATGATCAGTAATAACAGACTCAAAAGCAGTGTGTGATCGGGAAAAAGTTTGCTATCGAATTGTTTACCAACATCCATTAATCGTGTTTATATAATGATTTACAGAGAAGGTTATAAAAAATTATGTATCTTGTTTTTTAATCGCCGATTGGTCGAAAATGCTTGAAGCAAACAAAACCTAGCTTCGAAACATGTTTGTTTACATTTTCATGCAAGCTGATTGGTTCATTACGAATAAATGATTTTGCATGTGACATTATAGTGGGAACAAAAAAGATAATAAAGGATTTTCTGAACAAAAACTGGACATTAAGTGGTGTGGTGGTAATAAAGTAAAATCACTAAAAATAATAACATTAACCGAATTAAAAGATTAATCTTTTAATGTTTGAAAGAGATACTGGAATTTCAAGGAGTATATTTGGTGCATCGTCCAAAGATTTCGTTACACTAGTTTTGCTACCATCAATTTTCTAAATCTGCTTAATTGGAGATGGCGGCAGATACATGTAGGAATTTATGACAAATTATACCTATCAAGTTTATCATTGAGGAGTAAAAAATTGGTGCCAATCTACAGCATGAAATTTGGTCCATCTTGTATTTATATACGTATATTTATAAACATATAGAAGTCTGCCCGCAAGCTAGTTGCAATATGCGATTGTTTTGGGGTATGAAACAATTAAACAGACCGTTCTAGAATATTCTGTCCGTGATGTTTCACATTTTGTAATTGATTATTATTTATGTAGTTTAGCACAATAGTAATAATTCTCTAGATTAGCACATATTTAATAATTCTATTAATTTGTAATTATTATTTCGCAATCTTTAGATTCATTCATAATTTTTTTACTCTTCTCTCTGATTATAGCAAAATAATTATATTATTGTTTGCAAATAAGCGAGAAAGGGAATGCAAATATTTTATTTCTTTTCATGGATAAAGACAAATTTTGTAGCAAAACATGCTGAATGTATATTGTTCTCCACAAATTCCAGTTTTCTAATGAGCAAAGTCTCCACAAAATATAACTACAACGGAAGATTGGTTTCAAATACTGGGTTTTCCAAAAATAGCTACACATTTTCAAAGTAGCAATGAAAGTGTTTAATTTTTAGCATTTTTACATCAACTAGGATGTCATAACAAATGCTTCAATTTAAAGTTGGACTCAATTCGTTCTTCTTCCACTTTGGTGATTTTAGCCAGAGCATACAAAGGGGAATGTGTAAACCCACATCCTTGAGTTGGTACTGAATGCATTGATAGATAGAATGTTTGCCAGAGTTATGTAAAAATACGTTTTTGAAATTATTTCATCTTTATCGTCATTATTGACTTGGTTGATAATCCTCCAGTGAATGTTGCCAAAAATGGGCTAGTTGCCGGTATGGCTACATATATCACTTTGGAGCGGTTTATGATATATGTTGCCCCCAATACTTGTTAAAAGTTTAAAAAGGTGGCACAACTATAAAAAAAGTTACCAAGGGTTGATATTCCCATAAAAGATGTGGCCAATGATCCGAACGAAGGGCATCATATCAGGCCTAGAAATGTATGCCATAAGCCGGATTCTTAAATATTTTATAAGATCTGATCTCGACTTTTTACAACAAATCCCATTAATAACAATCACATATCAAAAATTATAATTGCAATGTTTAAATTGTTCTTGTGTCCATAAAGTTTTTATTGCTAATTAACAATTTCATTAGTTGCATGGCGTACATACTATAACCAACACTATAAGAAACTGAGTTTAATATTTTTGTAAACCTAAGGGAAAAACTGCAGCCGATGCCAAAATGTTTTGGGAGGATAGGGAGGGTTAGGTTTTCTTGAAATTCTACGAAGCTTAATGATAAAATTTGGTGCTCGACATTGAGAGTGAATTTAGTCGTGCCCTGAAGATGTCTTATCATGTAAAATCTTCCTGTATTTAGATTCCCTCCGTCAGTTGTCCATAACTGTTCGAACTGCGATAATTCGCCAAGGTATAAAATTGTTTCTATAAATATAAAAACCTCTGTTGGTCTATTGTTGTTGTAAATAATGACGTTTCTCGAAAAAATTGAATTTTTGGGAATTTCTACTCAGCGAAAACATTTAACAGAACTTATCCTTCGTATATATGTAATGCGTTAACGTCGAAGAATTAACATTGATTCTTGTCATTTTGCCTCGACCCAACCTCGATTAACGTGATCGGCTCAATGATCAATGCGTCACACCAAATGAGAGCAAGGGCTCGCAGACACTGGATTGTTTGAAAATAGGATTTTACTCACCTAAATATTGTGTGCTTCTCCTCCAGTATTTTAGGCCAGCAACAACATTCCGGGAGTTTTTGCTTGGGATATATTGGGAGGCGGAATGTTGTTTGTTGAGGGCTTAAAGGACTGAATGAGCGGCACACAATATTTAGATGAGTAAAATCGTAGTTTCAAATAATCCAGTATCCGCAAGGCCCGCGATGAAATTACACATTCTGTAGTCCTGCAAAACAATATGGTTTGATAATGACGATAGATATCAAAAACATGTGACCCTTCTATGTTAATGTCTGAATTAGTTTTGTAAACTTATAAAAGCTCATATAATATCAATTCACTATACATATCGACCTTTAACAGACGTGGTTTAAAGCATGATTTTCATCAATCGTTATTCATCGCGGATGGTCGCCGATCGACAAGGCTAAAACCAGGTTAAGTGTGATCACCGATCGATTCTCTTTCATAGACCATAATTCATCGCCGATAATTCTTCGGCGATTGATGAGCTCTGGAAACAAAGTGTTTTGATTTTGAAGTTCACTGGTGATTGTCGGCGATGCTTCGAAACACCTGGTTTTTATATATAATTGTAATGATTTATCAAAACGTGGAGTAGGGACGATTGTTAACAAAAAATCAAATGGCGCTGTAAATTACTGTTTATCTTTCAATCGCGTAGAATGAGAATACTGTCATAAAATTTTTGTCTGGGAAAATAATCATTTTTGCAATTTATAAATAATCATGTCGATTTTGTAATTTATTTCTATCTTACATCACTCTTAACTGATTTTAAAATAATATTGCGATAAGTATGCGCACAATGAACCCCAATTTACAGAACAATTCAAAAAATTCTTTAAACTTTTATAGTGTGGTAAACATTTATCATCTGTTACCCCTGTCGTCTCTGTCCACTATAACCACGCCTATTTTTTAATTATGTATTTTGATAGATATATCAGCCTTTTGCCATTTCACTGCCATCAAAGCTTTTGGTGGCTTTACATTGTCAGAAGATGTTATTGGTTTTCAATCAGATCCTTTCAGTAGTCAAGTGCATGTGCTTTAATCTAGATTATGCCAAATCTTTTAAACAAAATATTTTAATCACACGTCAAAGTTAGCTGGCAAGGAGGGATTTTACGACTGATCTCGTTGTAGCTTTTCACATGTCTGTCAAATCTTTTTTCTATCTGACTATCGCTTAATAATTTTGGTAACGTTACTATTCTTTATTAAACTTTAAATTCAACTTTTATTTTCATCTATCACAAGTGTCGTTTTGAAATATAGGTCTACGTATTCGTGCAGCTTTTTTCCCTTTTTATTGCCATGTTTGTTAATTAAAGTGTGGATTTTGGCTTTCTTTCAGTGGTTGTTCTCTTTGTCGTAATTCGTCATAATTCATTGGGAAACAAATAATTCCAAAAGCAATCTGCGCAATTATAGCTGGATCGGTAATCATGGTCGAAGAATTACGGTGAATTACGATTTATGAAAACAATGTTAAGACCATGTTTAGACAGTAACGGGGCGCTTCGAGTCCGCCAGAATAATGTAACGTTTCTTTCCCGCCTATACAATGACGGATCAAACTTGTACCGATACTCCTTTGCGGTTACACTGTGCCGGATCGTGGGTACTGTATGGGTGGTGCAATCGCAATTCTAACGATTTGTATGCGTATTTTAGCGGTAGGCAAGAGAAGTTTAGATTGAGCGAAATGAAACCTGTAAGAAGTTAGGTGAAAACGTGCAAGAATACTCTTAGACAGACGAAGAAACTTCCCTGCTTTTGCAAGTTGTGATACACTACAAAGCTCCCAAAACAGCTGCAGGACTTGACTAGGAGAGAGAGTGAAAAACAGATATGAAGATATCACAGAGACGTTTCAGGCCCAGTATCCAGGAGAGGTGCAAATGTGATCTTCTGACATTGTTTATTTGCCTTAATTTGGCGCCTTGCCTTTCCTTGTTTATAGCCCAAAACAAGTCCACGGCAAATTGAGTTTTTACAATGACGGTACACAGGCGGTCCACTTTCTTAGCATTATCAAAAACCTTACGGCTAAAAGGCTAACAGTATCAAAAATGTGACAGATCCACTTTGCATGTGTAAAGGAAAGCCGTTCCGTAAAAGTTGTGTAATGGATTCAAAACGTTCCATTACTGTGTAAGCAATAAATAATTATTCAGGTGGAGCTCAACAATGCTCAAAAATTCTAAAATACTTTTTGTTACAGAGGATCTGATCAAGGAAATGTCTAAGGAAAGCCTTGTTATCGTTCTCTTTATTATTTGGACTTCTTCTATTAATGCTTCTTACATTTGCTTTAAATTTTTTTTCTTTTACAGTTAACTTTCAGCAACTCTAATTTGTTGCTATGCTATATTCATCGAGATTTTGCATATACCTATTTATGGCTATGGACGCAATGGGGGCTACTTCGCTGGGGGGGGGGGCAAGGGTGAAAATCATCCGATGAAAACAAAATTTTTCTGACAAATGTTTGGCAAAAAAGAACCTTTCAGGGGGGTCCTGGAGTACTCCCACGAAATGACGTATGGACCCCGCCCCCCCCCAGATTGGCTTAAAATGCAACCACACCCCTCCAAAATAACCTTTTCAAGCAGTGTTTTCTCGAGCAGAATTTTCCGAAAAACTCATGTTTATTCTGAATTTTCGACAGAATTTATGCCAGGGGGTGGCCGCCCCCTGCCCCAGTCCCTGCGCCCCTGTGTATGGCTTGTATCAATTATACACAATATAACCCAGAAAGCAATAAAAACACAATATTATTATTTGAAAATTCAACCAATTTCACGAATGTGAAGTTTAGTCCGAATTTTAATAAACTTTAAATGTCTGCATTATGAACCTTTTATTCAAAAACTATTTTTTGATTTTGCTTTAAATTTTGTAGTCAATTCTGCTAACAATCACAAAAATTGTATTTGAAAGTAGATTCAAGGGAGTGTTCTTTTTGCACCACTCTGTTTCTGCAGGTTTGGTAGGACGAGAATTCGCATTCTTTTCGCACTGCATTCTGAAAACGGTAGGTTTGGTAGCATTCCAAACCTTTTGCTTTCAGACCCGGAATTTAAACGGAATTCACAAAGAATCTCGTTTTCCTAGCTAAGATCAGACTCATTTCCATGCCCAATCAACAAGAGTAAACATACTAAAGTTGTAAAATTGTCTCGTGAAATATTTCGAAATATACAAAAATGTAAAATTAAAGTTTAGAAAATTCATCGGCGAAGGGAGGCTTGCATAATAAAAGTACGGGAATCCAAGGGTTTTAGTTCGAGAAATTTTCAAAATAATAAAAAAAAGTTAAAAAAAAATAAATAATAGAAAAAGTTATAGAAAAAATTAAATAATAGAAAAAATAAGCAAAGTAAAAAACTGATTTCAGAACGGACATGAAAAGCTCTGGGATCATTAAATTTAAAATAAGATAGAAAGCATCGTTTTTATGAATGAAACCACGTAATTCAAAAAGATAAAAAGCCGAGTTATTATTCAGGAAAGTGGACTTTAAATTGTTGTTCTTGAGTTTGCTTTCCTCCTGTTTACAACCACTTTTTGTTTATATTCAGTTCGTAGCAAGAATACTAACACAACTGAATTTTTGTTTTGAAATTTCATTTCCAGACACCTGCCTCTGCTACCGTTTTTTGAATTCGCATTCTTTTCGTAAAAGAGAAATTCTCTGCTAAACCGTTTTCGGAATGTGGCATTCTATTCGTTTCAGATAATTTTCTCTGTCAAACCTACCGTTTTCAGAATTCAGAAGGTTTAGAAGGACGAAGAGAATACGCCCTAAATGTTTAGGTTTTTAAGTTTAAAAGATAAATGAAGTTAGAATATTTAAAAAAATTATTTTTGGTTTGAATTAAATCAAGAAAATATTGGATGAATCCAAAAGAAACATTGCGTTAGCAGAGTTGTAGCTCAAGTCTGTATGGCTAAAAATCTAAAATTGTCCTCAAAAGATTTCAGAAACGCAAGCTTAGATTTTGAGATATCATAAAGTTATCTACAACCACGTATACCTGTCCAAAACTTGAAATTAACATTACCCTAATCCGTAAGCTTTCATACCAATTTGAAAAACACTAACCATTTCCAGTCCTTGTTTTGAAATTAAAACCATCTGCTTGTTTAGAATATGACAAGATTCTTTTATCAAACTCCCAAGTTGTTATTTAACAAAATACCATGTAAAATTTAAATGCAACATTTTTTTGGATTTTATGTGTAATAAACACCGATGTGTAATTGAAATAGACGGCCAAAACAAAAAAATCAAGAAAATAATTGCGGAAATGATGCAGATGTGATATGGATGACATAATGTCACACAATTCTCTTTAAGCATATATTCTGTTCTGAGTGCATAACTTAAAAAGATATATGCCTGTTACTGTACAATAATTTATCCTAAAACATAAATGAAATAACAATTATAAAGTCAAGCCAGTTTAACCAACTTACATGCGAAAATTCCAACAGCTTTGGGCACGAATAAGGCACCGCATCCATCACGAGGAAGCAAGTTAACTGGTAGCAAATTAACATACTCTGAGCTCTTTCTAAAAAGACTGTCACCCAACAGCAGACATCTTGACGTTTTATGGATAGCCAAAAACATGTACAACCTGTAAGAACGCCATTGATTAATAAGTCCCTCTTAAAAATATATGACTGCCGATAGAAAGCAATGGCAGGTATAGAAATAACATGTTTAGCATGTTTGCAATTGCAGTTTGAGTAAAATTGAAGTTCGCTACTGTTTCCGTCATTTCATTCAATTCGAACTGTTATCCATTTGGTTCTATGGCAGGTAAGCCATCAATCAAGTCGTCTCTTGCTCACAAACTTTTTTCTGATTGCACTGTGAGAGTTGTCCATGGTATTTTTAAACAACTTAGACTATAAGTTCAAAGGATATTCGACGTGATCATTTTTCCATTGATGAATGTGTTTGATATTTTCACGCTTGTTTCTGGCTTTGTTGGTAGAAATCAGGCTTTTCATATATTTGAATGAAACTAAAATCCAATAGCAATGTGTGCTTCAAGTCAGTCTCCATACAAGTATTATAGTTTATAAGAAACAGCTCAAAAGAGACATTAGGCCTAAATTTCTCAGATATTACAATTGATTATATTGTTCTATTGTTTACCATGGAATTAGAAAACAATATAAAAAGTTAAGAAACAACCTACCAACTACGGATTTCAGTTTCTTATAGAACATTATGTGCATTTGCTGACTGAAAGTTGCCAGAATAACCATTTTCTTAAAAACTGCAAAAACGTTGCTTTTGATGACGATAAGTCTGTTTAAATATCTGCAGATAAAGAGCTGCGACAGACTATCGTTGGAGCTTCGACCGTGCTATTATTTAAAAAAACCTATTTAACGATTTCAAACTAAAAAAATTACTATTACTCTCTAATGCTAACCGGATTGAAAGGCAAATCATTTACCTGCGCTCTTCAAGAAGACTACTTGTACGACACCAGCAAAAAAGACTAATCGCTGACAAATTTAATTTTACAAAATAAAATATTTAAAGAATATTTCTAAAAATAGGAGTTTGTTTAAAGGAATCACTGCTCCAAACGCTTTCTGACATCTGTAAGTCATGTAAAAACGTTCTGGAAAACTTTTCTAGAAAGAAATGTTAATTTGAATGACCCACTCCATAAACAAGTTCAGTCTATTGTATTTAATAATCAAATCTTTCAATGGTTGTTTAATTTCTTATCTCTGATTATTCATCAGGGCCTTCGATTTCTTTCAATTTAAAAGCTTGAGCACGATTAAAAGATATAGTATTTTAATCTTAAAACGTTTACAATGAAAGGATGAAAAAGGCAACGGCAACGTTGAAATGTGAAATGGCAACGTTGACTTTTTAACTCCGATACTGGTTAACAGTTTAATCATTAACCAATAGACTAGATGAGGGAAAGAAGAAGAAACAGGCTCGCACATTCACAGTTTTATTTCAAAATTCAGGGCTTTATATTTCCAAAGATAATACATTGGCCACTAAGGTATTAATGGACAATCTATTCCATTAAAATCCACCCAACCCTCAAGAGGGAAAAAGTGAAAAGCGCTGGAACCGGGCAATGATACTATCAGCCTCGTATTCGGTAAAATAGTCCGTTTGTCTCATTCCCAAGGCCGCATTCGCCCACTTATTAACATATGCTGCATTATTCGCCATGCCATTCTATAAAGTAAGTAAACTATAGAGATGCCATAAAAACAAAGCATATGTTGATACCTCTAAAATTTTGAGATACCTGATACCTCCATATTATCATTAGAAATACCATTATATCCACTAAATGAATCATGAAATACCTGATACCCAATTTATATCAAAATCTAGAAATTCATATTTCCATTTGTTCAGAGGCCTTCAAAAGTTACACCTCAAGTTGCAACTTTCGGTAGGCAATGTTTTAATGTTGTCATTACGTCATCACATGATCAATTATTCGTGTTTATTCTTTGTGTTCTAAAATGGTACGTAATTTCATCGTGGCAAAACCTCAACTTAACGTTTTTGAATTTCTAAAAATCCTATTGCAGATGGAGTTCATTTGAATGAGATTATTTAGGAATGTATTTTAAAGCGATTTTCCTTGCAGTGTTTTAAAATGTTTATGAATCAGCCCGGAAAAAATTGACCTTAAAAAAATAATGCAACTCTAGTTATTCTCGGCTGTATTGAAGAATTAATTCTTCTTGCTTTTTGTTCTAGCATTTCGCTTTTTTCACCGCAACGGGCATCGCTGACAATTAAAATTAGAAGTAATCGCTGACAAAATTAGAAGTAATTCAAATTAGAAAAGCAAACTAAAATTGTGTACTGATCCACCGTTAGATTCCTGTTGCTTTGCGGGTAGTAAAGTAAAATTTCAAAAAATCGAAAAGATTTTAAAAAGATAAATTATGAGAAGTTTTCTTTTTTCTAAATATTTTGTATGGTTTAAAGATGAAAAATTTACATTAATTTAGAACTCAATTAAAGTGATGGGAAGTTTAAAGTTAAAAAATCTACAACATGAATTTAAGAAAGTATGATGCTTATTAATTTTCTTGCTTTTCTACTGGGTTATGTTTGATTAGTTTTGGTCTGTTTCCGAATAAAGTTCTCAATATCCAAAAATTCCTATATTACCATAGAATTTAAATGAATACTAGTAACAACATTTATATGCCCTTAAAATTGTTTAAGTTATTTTCTTCAATGTAACATCGTTATCTTGCTATTATTGTTTAATATAAAGTAAAGTTAAACTTTGTATTTGTTTCAATCTCCAGCATGCACATCGAGGTCAAGACTTTCTGATCTAAAGCCAAGCGTTGTAAACAGACACTAATCTCAGTGTTTATCATTTTTGCTTATGAATATTTAATTCCTTTAATTATTGAAAGCACCATGTCTTACTTATTTTTATGGATTGAGCTCCCTTTTCATTGCTACTCCTGTGTAATGCCTGTAGTACTCCAAGACCTGGATTGCTCAACTTAGAGAGAAAAATCCCTCGAAATGATTTTAAAATCCCTCCAAATGATGCCATGCTTTTAATGACATCACGTACTATGCTCGCTAAGGTCCAAATTAGTACGATCGACTTGCCTCTGCCCCACAACATCGTGTCTGAAAGAAAAAAAACTGAAGTTATTTGCTAATACCAGGCGCAACTTGAAATGGCTTGCTATAAAGGTATGTTATGATGGCAAGGTACAAGAAAAAAAACCATAAGCAATGCTGGTTTGATAACATAAACCAGATAGGTTGCAGAATGTAGCATCTAAACAATGTTTTTGTTTGAAAGTATTGAATAAAATTATTGTTTGTATGGTGAGTGTCTTGCTTTAATTGACACATTGCTACTTAAAGAAAAGAAAATTTTTCTTTTGGCAATTTCTTTTAGTTATCCTCTCTTCACCGTTTTGCTTTTAATAAAGTAAACTTTTTGGCATCATGGACAAGTTTGCACTTGAAGATTATATTTCAGAACAGTTTAGAAATTTTCTTACCTTTAAAAATTGATTCTTTTCCTCTTTTTTCTTTACTTGGTGGATTTTGCCTTTGCCCCAGCCATAAAATTTATAATAAATCATACTTGGCTGCTAGGTAACTAGAAACAATGAAGATTTTAGATGAAGCAAGAGTAAAATTATAATTTTTTGAAAACAAAATGCAAAAATGTAATTCCTTAATTAAGCACTTCTTCATTAAAGTTAAATAGTTTCAAAATGGAGGCGTATCATTTCGGGCCATTCTATTTTCGGTAGGTTCGGTATTGCAAAAATTCTTCCTATTCGAATCACATTCTGAAAGTTGTAAGTTTAGAAAGGTCCCTAATGTTCCGCTTCTGTTGAATTTTTTTCGATCATTCCAAAAACAGTATGTTTGGTAGCGTTCCAAATTTTCCTTTCTCAGTCATGGAAATCTTCATGGAAGACTTGGCAAAGCATATCATTTTCTCACTTAAAGTTAGACTTATTTGCAAATTTTCATGCCAACAAGAGTAAATATAGCAAAATCATTTTGAAATATTGATAAAAAACTGTTTGCTTAATGAAGTTATGGTCCGTTATTGGCATTAAATTGAGTTCGGAAGACAATTAAGCAATCAGTCAAAGGAGTAGTCATCACTGCGTTACCAACACTGAGGGAGGAAGGAATGAAAATAATTATGAAAGTTGCACTTTTCACATTGAAGAAGGAAAGTATAAAAGCTTTCAATCGAGTCATGGCTAGAGAAAGCATAGAATGTTGTCTATTAAAGGCAGGCAATTGCCAAAATTCATTGAACATATAACATTAAAGTTGCATGTTGTTTGCAACTATACATTTTACAAAGAAATCGAAATGAAACTATGTAAAACTATAGGAAATAGAATAAAAACACTGCTACAAGAATAATATGTTACATTCAAGAGGAAGGGCGAATATCGCATAAATTTTCGGATTATTTACAACATTCCGAAATGTGTATACAGCTTACTGTTGTTTTGAGAATATATGTGTTTGAAATGGATGACAACTTCTCATGGTCGTATAATATTATTTCAATGAGTTGTACCATTCGAAAGGTTCAATATACCGTGAGTTCTATGGATGTCATTTGTAATACCGAGAAGACTTCTTCTCTGAACATCATAAGCATGGCAAAGTAGAAAAAGTGGTCCTTATCCTCGATATCATCATTTATTTCTCATAACCTGTCTACAGTATCTCTAAAACTGTGTATAAATTTATGAAGGTTCACCATACTTAGTCCAACGCGAAGTTGGGTTGGAATAGCTAGACATTCTAGATCATGGCTACCATAAATTGGTTTTGAGGATTGATAGTAATTTATTTTTGAAGATACTTACGGAAGGGAAAGTCTAATTTCAGGATCAAGTTCATCGCACTCAGCTAAGCAATGGGGATACAGTTCGATTTAGAAATCTTTGTTCTTGCATTTACCTGCCCAATGGAACTACGCCTGCGTAGTCTGTAAGTCGATTCACTTAATATTGGAATAGGAAGTCTTGTATAGTCTGCAGTCAGATTGTTGATTAGAATAGGACGAGAATATTTGATTTAAATGATGGAAATCATTTCAGATTAATAGAGAGTATTGCTATGAATTCTATCACATTATTGGCAGCATACATAAGCCCAACTCCATCTAAATTGACAAAATATTAAGAAATCAGACAGGGTTATTTTTAAAATTGGTTTTCTTATTGGCGGGTTTGTATTGGTCAAACATTATGGAAACCAATTGAATTAATACTCAATGATACACCTGTAACAGAATCAAATGGAATCATATTTTGAAGATATCTTATCTTTTGATACAACACATGTTAAGAAATATTCAAGTTTGCAGAATTTTGAAAGCGATAGATTAGAAAGACAAACTTCCAGCTATTCGACTGCAGCAACTGGAAAAAATAATGCAAGACTCAATATCAGATCTGCTCCTCCTGATGATGGTGATGGTGAAGATGTTAAAGTTATTCCAAGACCTCACAACAACATTTGTAATCAGAATTGATATTAGTTGAATGGTATAAATGATGTTTAATGTTCAGGTCTGGTTTTCTGCAATTAAAGATGTCAAATTGGCATTGAGATAGCTACACATGGAATGAGTGATTTGGTAGAAACAATCAAAAGAACCTTCTTCTATGGATAGATTCCAAATATATCGTTTTTTTATTTGTCAACAATCCAGCCTGTTCGTAGTTGTATTCTAATGCTAGAATGAAGAGGAAAGGTGCGAGCCTGTCATCTTGAAGTAGGGGCAGAATTTGAAAACTGTTATTGTGCAAAATGTATTGGAATTTCTTATATCAGCTCGCTGTGTTCTTTATTTAGCCAAAAATTTTAAAGTTCTTTTTTCCATTCCCTGAGATAACGACTGATTTTTGCAGCATGTCAAAATTTTCCCAATTTTCTTTAGAAACATGCACTTTACGCCCACATTACATTCAGCATTTTTGATGTCTGCAAATTCTCCCAACAGTTTTGATTGTGGGTCCATTCTTATGAAAACAATGCTGTTTCAAAAATAAATTATAGACACAATTTGCGAGAGTCAGACGAAAATTAGAAACTGCGCTGTCATTTTAAACAATATGTTTTGAAACCAAGTTGATAAGCTATTGTTCTTGTGTGAAATTGATGCGCTGATGTATGTTGTGGTTCTACGGGAAAATAAAGGAAAAATCTCTGAAGAAAACGAGGGAGGAATTTCTGTGCGACAGTCAGAACAGTCGTGGCTTTCTATGATTTTTAGCAAACTGGGATTTGAGGTAGGAAAATGTTGTTGCAGTTCCATCACAAACTTGCCAAAAATATTTTCTGAAAGGTTTATTTTCTCAAAAATTTATTTAGTCGACATAGATATTCTGAAAACAACTAAACAGTTGATGTTATCTGAATTTGTTGGGAAAGGTTCAACCTTTCTTGAAACTGTCATAGGCCTACTGTTACCTAAACCAATTGACTTGGCCTATTTTGGCTAAGTTTAGGTAGGTACACACCGTAAAAAGCATCGGCTGAATAATCTTTTCCAGTCGATCGATTCAAGCTTAAGGAGGGCAGATCATATTCAATGCTGCCAGATGAGCATATTTAGTTACACATTTAACAAAATGGCTGCCAACAAACATTTCTGTTTGCCTAAGATGTGACAGATGATCGCTTCAAATTTGTCCGACGTTTTACTTTAGTCCACAGAATGAGATAGTGATTACAAACATCCACTTAAATTTAAATTTTGAAAATTATTTCTTATTATTAAGAGTAAATCTTTTCGAAAAATCGACAATTAGAGCGCATTTTCGCAATTTTTTTAAATTACTCAAATGTGATAAATTAAGAAACTTTTTTGGATATGTATATAATATGGGAAACTCAGATGTGAATAACTATATATAACCGTATTTTTATATTTTAACCTAACAAAAAGAAAGAATCACGGCAAACAAATTAAATATATTAAAACATTAAACAATAAAACATTTAATTTCAGTGGCTCCCCTGTTAATGCTTATCTTATTTTTGGATTTACTTCTATTGCGAGAAAAAACAATGCTTTTAGTCTTGTATTGACCTAAGTGTATACTTAACTTATTTTGTATGAACCAGTCGCAAAGGGAATTAAAATTTTTGTTAAAGTTTCCTTCGATTTGGTTTCCATTTTTGTCGATTAGACCTCCGCGTACAATAATATTTCCCAATTCACGGCGCTTGGCATATCATTGACATACAGAAGAAATATTAAAAGGTCAAGTATTGATCCTTGTGGGACCCCTCATGATAGATAGCCTGGACTTTTTGTCCCACATTAACTAAAAAGTTTCGATTTTCGAGATATGATTTGAACCATGAAATAGCTTTATCACTAAAACCGATATACACAAATTTTTCCAAAAAGATTTGTGGTCTATGGTCTCAAACGCTTTTTGAAGATCTATAAGATCCACTCCTGTCATCATTCCTTTATCGAAATCTTGAATGACTCTGTCACTTAAGCAAGACAAGCATAAATCTGTTGAGTGATGTTTTCGAAAGCCAGGTTATAGGGTATATATATAATATTTTTTTCATCCAATTATGTTTGAACCCGGTTGTATATAATTTTTTCTATGATCTTAGATAATTGCAGAAGTAAAGATATTCGCATATAATTTTTAGCCTCTTTCTTGTAATTTGGAAAGAAACTGGTTCTATGAGCCTGCGATGAAAGCTTGTTGTTCAAGACCGCTATTTTCAAGGGGTTCTGTTTCTATGAGCTTGCAATGAAAGCTTGTTGTTCAAGACCGCTATTTTCAAGGGGTTCTGATTCTATAAGCCTGCGATGAAAGCTTGGTGTTCGAGACCGCTATTTTCAAGGGGTTCTGTTTCTATGAGCCTGCGATAAAAGCTTGTTGTTCAAGACCGCTATTTTCAAAGGTTCTGTTTCTATGAGCTTGAAATGAAAGCTTGGTGTTCAAGACCGCTATTTTCAAGGGGTTCTGTTTCAATGAGCTTGCAGTGAAAGCTTGGTGTTCGAGACCGCTATTTTCAAGGGGGTTCTGTTTCTATGAGCCTGCGATGAAAGCTTTGTTGTAAAGCATATTTTTCATCTCTTTGCCGTTGAATGAAGGTCCATTGCAATGTGGATGTGACTATTTCAAAATAAAATCGACTGTACTCGTCGATAAGATAGAAGAAATATAATTGACACAATAGAGCTTTTAAAATCCATGGCTAAAATCTATTGATGACCTGGCCGAAATCTTTGCAATTTTAGTTTGCGATATCATGCATCATCTTTCGTCATCTGATCCGTTTTGAGAAACCAAACCCTGGTTCTTAGGTATTGCCTTGTTTTTGTAAGGCCTTGGTGTCCTTCCTAGGCTAGTGCAATGATATCTGACTGAATTGCTTCTGGGATCAATGCGTGTTTCTCTCTAAGTACTAGGGATCTGACTATTGATACCTCACGTCGGCTAGATCAATCTCTCTTTAAAATATTTCAATTGCACATTCTTTTATTGGACGAACCTGATTAGTGCCATAAGGCGTGAATTTAAGTTGTTCGTCACAAACGACTTTTGCACTTGAGATTTTGGTATTCAGATATTTCCAAAGAGTGTTTTTTCGATATTCTAAAGCCCTCTTTACACGACACTTTTTAACCCAGGTTGGCCCCAGCCCAAGTTTCATTTTTGTCGTGTAAAGAGGCTCAACCTGGGTTCACCCCGGGTTAAGAAAATCCTATTCGCGAGGTGGGTTCAACCCAGGTTGAGTGCCGTGTAAAGCGAGCTTGGGGCGAACCTGGGTTGAAAGAAATTAGAGCGCATGTGCTTTATTGTGTTAATTCTGTGAAAAAGGCGCTATTATTGAGTTTTATCTTGGAAGCTTGGCATATTTTTCACTGTGTTCACGAAGAAGTGCTTGGAAAAAGTAGCGAGTAGAAAAAGAAAACGTTAATATGCCAGGGACATTGTGGGACGATGAAGTGCAAGCATTGCTAAGCATTTGGGCTGATTATAGATCTTGATGGGTGTTCGCGGAAACGTCCTGTGTTTGAAAAAATGGCAGAACAACTCGCTGAACATGGTTTCGTTTGAATATATAGGCCAACATTAAACAAACCCTTAATAAAGACATTTTCTTCTGGACGCATTCCGCCATGGTGTATGTCTCCTTTCACTCAATCAAACCCACGTACGCATGCGCTAGTTAATATTAACCCAGGTTCGATTTACACGACAAAAATATTTTTAGCTGTGTAAATCAAACGAAGTTCAACTCGGGTTGGGATCAACCTGGGTTGAACCTAGGTTAAAAAGCGTCGTGTAAAGAGGGCTTTAGTTAAGGTACTTAATTTACCAAGCCAAGGTAAGGCTCCCAGCAAGTCCCCAGGCGTTTGGAATTGATCGAGAACTTTACATTAAGAGGCCTGTTTCAATGTCGCCCCAGCAGTATTTTCAAGCTGTATCGTTTGCAAAAATGTTGGTCATATATAGAACGATTGCAGACAATTAGGATAGAAATGCACAAGAGAGTGTAAAACTCAAAAGAGCGTGACATATTTTATATTAGCCTTGGCGGAGAGAAGAAAAGCGCCGAAATTAGGGAAACTACTCTGGGGCAATTGAATCTGACTGTTTGACCAATGTTGGCTTCAAATCTTTGATGAACAGCATTTCGTAGATCAAGCAATCCTCAGAAATGTTCCCAATATTTCGATTTTATATATATATGCATGATGTTTCTTGATATGAGAAGCAATGGACTATCCTTTCTGTTCCTCAATGAATTGATAAAGTAAGTAAGTATTGCAGACATAACTTTTCATCACACAAGTCGCAAATAAAAAAATAAGCAACGCATTGCTGGTTCACAATGGAGGCTTTACTTCCCCAGCTTTGAGCTTTTCGTTGCTTTTTCTTGCTGTAAATACGTGCAGAACACCCTTTCCGATCTAGTTGCCAATGTGTCATTAACAAAAATTGGGTCCTCAATGTCATTAACAAAAATTAAAGTGTTCTGTGTAGAGTATACAACTTAAAATTTTCACGAGCATAATCTAATTACAGCACTCCATGTAGAATTGTAGATTCATAGAAATAACTGATCCCGTAAGTACAACATATTCAAATTAAAAAATATCTTTTAAATTGAAGAGATTCAATTACTTAATTTATGCACAAATTAAAAATAGATGTAATTACACATATCACAAATCCTTAAAACATATACCTTAAACACTGAATAATCACATCCAGACTGCAGTTTACTTGCTAGTAATATGTGATTGTAAACCCTGGAAAATAAAATAAAATATCTTAAACAAATAAACACTGCCTACCCTAGAACTTGAATGAAAAGCATCCTGGGACCTAGATGGCAAACTGGTAATTTAAGTATGCGGTGGTCTGGTTAGTATCACTAGCAAGTTCAAGATCGGCAATGGCAATATTCTTTCTATTTCGGTTTGTGTTGTGTGGTTTTTAACTTTTTGATTCTCATTCTGGGCAGTTCCATTATTTTTATTCAAACCTTACATGTGTTCATCATCATAGCTCTGTCATACAACTCTTATTTAAATATAAAAGTGATATAAATAAAACAGTATTGTGACACATAATAAGTTTAAACAGCTTACCCCCAAAAATCTTCAACCTGTGACAAATTAATTGTGATTTAAGGAAAATGCCAATTTTTAGTTTGTCTGCAACACTGCTTACAAAACAACATATCAAAGCAATAAAACATATTTATGAACTGTCAAAAGTATTTGGATATGATCTTAGATTGATAAAAAATAATTGTAATAGCCTATCAAAGAGCAAGAAAGCAAGAATGGCATTATAAGATTAATTAAAAAAAACCTTCGCAGTAATTAAAAAATAATAATAATCAGTATCAGATTGCAGCACAATATGTTGCAAGTACTGGTTCCAACAGATATTGATAAAATAAATATAGCTCACGGTGAGTGCAGATATGATGGAAAATGTTCAGTTGCACATAGATGATTGCTGGCACTCATAGAATTGCAAAAAAACTATAAAAAATTGCCTGTTTGGTCAATGAGCAAATTGACTTTAAGAAAATATAACTTCTAAATACTGTTAAAGCAGTTGAATACAGCGGTCTCCATCATACAAAAGAAAAGAAAACATGGCATGCATGTGTAATCAATGTATATATTGTGTATCTGTGTACGCATTTTTAAGTATAAAATATTACAGGCAATGTAATAAAAAATATTTTAAAAGTTAAAATACACTAAAATCTAATACTATAAAACCACACACCCCTAAACTAAAATGGCAGGGATAGCATTGAAAGATCGAAAGACTGGATTCCGTAATAGTCCCTTTAGAGAGTGAAAAGCAATTGTTTTACGTTTTCTCACTATGCAAAGCTGTAATGCTCTCTTGATAAGAATTTGTGAGAGAACCCTTGTTTTAATATCTTTTGGCCTTGCACTCTCTGATTTTCTTCAGCGAATCAGCTATAAATTTTGAGAGAAAGTCTGGGTTTAAGCTATAATTTCTATATCTGCTTGTCCACAGCCTCGTCTTACATGAGACTTCTCATTGACAACTTGGCCACAGTAGCAAATTGGCCTGAGCTCTGTTTTGAAAAGAGAATCTTAAAAAAAAACTAAGACACCCCCTCAATAAACACAGTTAACCAAGTCTGATGGAAGTAAATCCATTCCAATATCCATTGTAAAGAATAATTTCAACATCTTTGCTGTACCACAAAGCTTCTAGAGTCAGTTTCATACTAAAATTTGCTTGGAATGCTCCATTAGTATGAATAAATCTTAATTTCACCCTCCTTTATAGCTTTTCATCAAAATTAAAATAACAAAGGCACTGGTGAAATGTTTTCGTTATGACCCAGTACCATCAACCTTTGATAAACTCATGATGCATAATAAAATAAGGATTATTTGTGCAATTCACATCAGTCCTACCAGGAAAAGATTTGAGATGATAATTACTTTTTCAGCAACTGAATTGATAAAATTATCCAATAATTACTATCTAACGTCAAATCATATTTGAAACCAATCATAAACATGTAGCATGCAGGCAGAAAGTCTAAAAAGAGACTTAAAATATCAAAGAAGAAAATAACAACCATAGCCACAGTAAAAAAAAACTTTCTGATGTAACAATATGAAGAAGATGTAATGAAAGCAATTAGGAGAACCTGCGGATACCCACAGAGCTAAAAAACAAAATTGCACTATTCAAAAAAAAATGTTATTGCCTACTTTTCAAAGTTATGTGGTGAACAATGAAGTTCCAGGATAACGGCGAATGAATGAAAATTTGCAAATTAGCAACGCAGCACCAGCAAATAGGGGGTGCAGTTTGAAATAAAGAGAAGGATAACTGAACTAGGAAGACAGTCATTACAACTCAGGGGCCTCATAATATGGAATTCATTAAGCAAAAACTAAAGAAGCAAACAAGTAGAGAAACTTTCAAATGCCAGTTGAGATCAAACATGAAAACATTAAATAAATTGTCTTTTGGATGAGAAACAACTTTTAACACAAATAAGGTTGATGATTATGATTACTATTAGAAACTATATTGTTGCGCCAATATGTACATTCAATCTTAATAAGGAACAATCTGATATCGGTTTAGAAACGATTTTAACACTTACTTACAATATAATATTATAAATTATTTATGTATGTATGTATGTATGTTTATGTGCTAGTGTAAATATTCTGTCAATCTTTGATTTGCAATATATAGTCGGCGACAGAATACGTTTCTGATTTATGTAGTCCAAGTTTTTCGACGCAAAAGTCATCAAATGTTGGATGAAATGTTTGGTCAAATGTTAGTTCGTTCGGCAACTAATTTGTTGGTTTATTCACGGGCTTTTGGAATCGTGGTGTGTGTTTTGTATTTTTTGGAAAAATTTGAGGAAATCTTGGGCTGAGGAGCGAAAACGCAAACCAAAAATATATAGTATGGCGCATCTAATAATGCAATTTTAACTATAACAATTCTAACTACCGTTAATCTTCAAATTAGCCCCCCTCCCCCGAATAAGCCTCCACCCTAGATAATTTTTAATAAGCCCCACCCCTAAATTTTAATTGCATTAAAGCATGTTTTTTTATAAAGGTAATTTTGTATTTATACCATGCGTTTTTGTACTTTTTCTGGGCATCAAACTTTAAAAGTTTTTAATGGGGATTTGTTCGTGTCCAAAAACTGCTTGCCTGGAGGTGCCTATCTATCAATGTGTAACTGGTATGCCTGCAGGAAATATAAATAAAATACAGGAACAGAATACCAGCCAATCTACATTGTAACGAGCCAATCAGTTACGTATTGCGTGCATTTGAACATAAAGTTACGTATCAGTTACGTATTGCATTGCCTTCAACTTTTTTGACTGAATACAATGAAAGTGTATCAACTTTTAAACAACCATCAGTACTAGTTTCTTTACAAAAAAAATGTGTAAACTCTACAAGTGCATTTTTCAATACCAGCATAATACAAGTAAATTTTATCGATTTACATAATTAATAAACATGCACAAAAACGTATGAAACGGAACTAAATGTTTCGTAAGCATTCATCATCCGAGAAAAAGGAACGAGTATATTTCATTGTGACCGAGACGAAAGGTACAGCCCAGAGAAATAGTTTTCTGCTCAAATGTCCCTAAATATGGATCTGTTTTTTGGAATTAATTCTTGTTTTTCCCAGTTTTGCCTGTTTTGTCATAAAACAAATCATAGAAGTGAATCGTCTTTTAAAAACCTGGACTTGGGGTCCCCTAAGGAGGGGGGAGGGCAGCCATCTAGCTCGGATAGGGGGTGTGTCTAAGGAAATCTTGAGCTGACCTAAAAAGGAAATGAAACGAAAACCCCAACCCAAACCCAAACCCAAACCCAAACCCAAACCCAAACCCAAAAATATAACAGTATGGTGCAATTTTTATGCATGTTATGATGCAATTTTGCTTCCTGTAGCATCTATCTATTTACATTTCTATGCTATTTCTTAATACTTTACCCCAAAATATACAATTTTTAAGCCAAAATTATAATTTTTTAAGAAACAATTTCAGGCCCAAAAATATATTATCGAAATCAAAATCCTAGACCCAAAAATAAAGGACACGCCCCCTTGCTACACTATTAAGGTACAAAACGAATACGGTATGAAATAATGCCGTATTGGCCTTCCGTCTACACTATGCCGTACCGGCATGAAATTCATACGAATACGAATGAGAGATGAGACCAGAAGTTATATAGTTTCAGATAATGCTAGCGTTTTCAAAACAATTTGATGCAGTAGAGTGAAGGGCTTCAAGATCACTTCGTGTCATTTAGGATCAGATGGCTTTTTAATCCCACAGTAGGGAGGATTGTACGAAAGAATAATCAAAGAGGAGAAGAAGACACCATACAAATGAAAGCTGAGAGAATGGACATAGTGCGACATCTCGTGGAGTACCCCCGTACTTCTATGAGACTAGCCATCACGTGACTGTTTAGGTATAATAACATGTTCACCGTTGTAGTTCGCTATCATCATTCTGCTATAGTACTGTTAGTTATTGTAACAATCGAAAAGCTATGTTTAGCTTTCCAACCGGAGTACTATAGCAGAATGAAGGTATACGTGATAGATTCCTATATAGTCACGTGATAACTAGTCTCATAGAAATACCGGCGTGTCCTACAATATTAACAACAGACATTTGGCCTTGACAAACTTCGCGGAAACTGAAAATTCTTAATCTTAAGACTGGACGCAGGCATCAGGTATCAAGATTTCCTATGTGAATTTATTATAAACCAAACAACTAGCGTGACAAACTAAGAAAAAACAAAATAAACAAACAAAATACCAAACAAACAATCACAAACAAACAATCACAAACAATCAATCACAAACATGCTGGAGTTGCTTTTGAAAAAGTTGAATGAACTTTCCACTTCTTTATTTCATGTTTTCAACATGTTAATCATTCACACAAAAATAGCACCAAGGCGGTTTGATGCATTTTGTTTGCTTTTTACCAGCTGCATGTAGACTGTCAGTCAAATATTTTAAATCTTCATTCAAATTTCTTTATGAAGCATGATTAATTGTCAAAATACGAAGTGACCTTCCTACTTTCAAAATGCAACTATACTTGTTCTGTTTTGACCATTTGTAATAGATACAATCTTGCTATCTTGCTTTTCTGGATTGTTGGAAGAATTTGTTATGCCTATGTTGGTTAATTCATACTCATTAAAATACAACTAATCACTTTTTGTTGCTAGAAGATTGAAACAAAGCAAGCAAATATATTTTATAAATTATGCTTGAGAAATGTTAAATCTGTATTTGTTTTTGGCTTATGACCATACGAACTCAATAAAATTTGATCCAAGCAAGTATAAAGCACCAAATCTTTTCTTCCTTTTCTGGTTTGATTGCGAATGACTAAAAGAGAATGCTTTTAAGCTGACAACAGGCCATCTGAAGAATGAACAAAACAGTTTGAACAACATTCGATGAAGAAGTTGTTAAATATGTTGGCTCAAAACCTATGGCTGACTTTCCTTGTGGCATCTTCTGTGTTTTCACTTCACGCAGTTGGTGGAGCATTTTTTTCGCTTATTGCTGGAAATGCTGAAGTTAATGTTGATAGGAAGGAATTTTTCGTCTGTGATATAGATGAAAATTGCAATTTTCTGCTTCTAGATGGGAGGACAAATGCTTTTATCTTCATTAAAAGTGAAGAAGAAATGCAAAATTACCAAGGTAGTGTTGCTGTGTGGAAGAAGATACCAGGTAGTCACCTTTTTACATTGCTTTTAATAAGATCTAAAAAAGTTATGCAGACAGGGAGAGGGGAGATTTAGCTTTTCGGATTGCCGGCTCGGGGAATTATTTTGACACTAATTTCTGTTTACACATATTTTGCTTCGGCTTTCAAGGGATATTTTAATATGATTTTGGGCAGGAATTCGGACTGCTTATTTCAATGTTTTCATTTTATTTGTGGGGATTATATGATTGTACGGCTCCTCATATAATAAACATCTTCTTTAAAATCTTAATGCTGACTTTAGATAAATAAAAATATTTCAACAACTGATAATTTTTTCTTGAAGCAAAAATATTAAGCAACATTGCACAAGGAAAACCAGGAGCACTTTCAAGTCTATATGGAAACATCTCATCAAAGCCGGACTTTGCATTCGATGGCGATAAAAATCCGCCGTATCGCGCTTGTGCGGAATCTAAATACGAAACGCCATCGTGGTTGCAAGTTGATCTTCAAAAACAAGCTTTCGTGAGCTATGTTGTAGTTTACAGCTACAAGAGATCGCAAAGAGTAATGAAATTGTTTGACGTGCGAATTGGAAATTTGGCAGAAAACGGAGGTATTGGTAATCCAATTTGTGCCAAAGCTATTACTATCGAATCAACGAGCAAGTTTATTCAAGCAAACTGTCCACCAAATATGTTTGGCCAATATGCGACTATTGTTGGATCTGGTTTTATTGAAATTTGTGAGTTTGAAGTGTTTGGGTATTTTCCTTGAGCCCCGCACCGCCGCCAGTCTCTAT